>VXAL01018554.1:427625-442706 GCA_013399475.1 Chauna torquata
CTTCACTGTTTTTTTCTACATCATTCTTCCTTTGATTCTCACCTCAGTAATCCTGCTTCATTATAGAAAATAAAAAGAGTCATTATGGGAACTTAGCTGGATTTCACACCTAACTGTATAGTTGAGAAAATCACATGGATCTGAAGTCATTTTGATTTAAATTACAATAAAAATATCAATACAAATACTCCATGGACTTTAATTTAATGGCTCTGCAATTACAGTTGTTGTGTACACAGAAACAAACTAACAAAACCAGTCAAAACAAAACAACAACAACAGGTATAAATAAATGCTCCAGTCATCCAGACAATGAGGAAAAGCAGCAGAAGAAACTCTGCTTTTCTTCTGCCTCTGTCCATAACTGCAAAGTTTCCCTCAGAGCTATCAGATCACTAACTTCTGCAGTGTGTGAGAAGATCTTGTAGCAGCTCTGTGAGATCTGTTCCACACTTCATGCAAAATGTCCTTCTAAAGATGCCCTTTCCCTTAAAATGAAATGAGATCAGTTGGAGTTTCTCAGCTAATGTCAACCCTGTAAGTACATCCAAAGAAAATAAAGTGATTTTCAAACAGGTGTGCTCTGGGCTTTCAAGAATTGCATGGCTCACAGTACCACACTCTGATAAGTCAGACGACCACAAGGCACCTAGCATGGGCTTTGTAAGCAAAGGCATGCTGGACTGTCATTGAAAGCCCCAGTGCAGTTTTTCCAGCACCATGGTGTTGTGGTGAAGCCACATGTAATGCTCGGTTCTAGCAGTCTATTCTGAAGGTGTCCGTGGCTGAGATAAAGAAAGCAAGGTCACATATAAAGGAAATGAGCACTTATCTCCTGTTTGTTTCAGAGCAGAAAACTAGACCCTGCACCCAGATCAACAAACGGTGAGTGCCAAGGGACAGTGTCTAAAACCATCCTTGGTATGCATCCTCCTGTGTTTAAGGAAGGCCACAAGCCTTAAGTCAAAGAGGCTGAGATTGCATCAAAGTGTTTTCTGCTCCTCTCAGTATTCTGAGGTGAGTTTCAGCCAGTTCTCTATTGCTTGCCCATTTTTCACACAGATGTGGGCTGCAGCCTGACCCATGTCAGTTAAGTGGGATGGAACATACAATTTTATTGAATGCAGTCTTTACGGCAGATGCTGCACCCTAAGCCTGCTGCATGGACCCCCATAGCTACAGCAAGTAAAGGAGAAGCTGAGTTATGCTACCTTCACTTCTCCTTGTCTGGTGAGATTGTTTGAAAACTGTGTATTTGCAAGCCTGCCGAGATCAAGAGTGATGCTGTGATTATGAGTTTTTACAGAAACTGTGGTTTCAAAAAGCTTAAGTGCTTTGGATTCATTATCTCATTTTCCATATTATTAACTGTTTCTCGATTTCCTTTTTTTTCCCCTGTAAATTATCTGATAAAATTGAAGGAGTGCTGATAACAACCTCTATTGTATGAAAGCCTAAAAGAATAACACATTATGCTTTAATTGTTGTCATTGCCAAAGATTCAGCAGCACTGGCTTCCGTTAATGGAAACTGTACATGGCAATCTCTTACATTGTCTTGGTGTCTGAATGTGTTTTTGTTTTTAATCAAAATAGACTTGTGATCAATGCTAATTTATTGATGAAATTAAGACTCAAAAAATTGTGTAGATACTAGTACAGTAGAGATAGATACAATAAATTAAAGCTGATTTGAAAGATGATTTAATCAAGATGGTTCCAATTCTAAGACTGTGTTAGTTTTGTGCAGTTGTCAGATCAGATAGTCACAAATAAACCACGTTTCCTCCATCAGAAAATACATTTCATGAAATTTTCAAGACTTCATTCATTATACATTTCCTTTTGGTGCCTCCTTGAAATGCTCCACTTCAGACGCTGAAAACACCCAATATAATCCAGATCACAAAATCTGAGAAGTATTTTCCTCCTAAATGTACATTCTCTGATTGTGCCCAAAATAATGGGCATATTTGTTCTACTTATTGATATGATCATACTCTGTGTAAATAAACTTATAAATTACTCTGAAAATCATTGAGGTAGGAGAAGGTAGCAATCCATTGCTATTCTACAAACTCTTAATTCTAAATATTTAAGCTTTCTTTCTGTGCCCCAGACTGAATATTGTTTTATAATTTCAGTCTTGAGGAATTTAGTATGCTGAAGCAAAGTAGCAGCTTTTGTAAAGTACAGGAGTTGGTGGTTTATATGAACAGAAGAGCCCTTTTCCTGTTGTGCATAAGTGCTGCGTATTTCTACTTCCCTGAAGAAGAGGTCGCTCTTGCATCAGCATGACCAACATTTTATATTATGGACTTTCTTCCAACACTTTGGGCAGGAAAACTAAAAGCAGATTAAATTCTAAGCACTCCTTGCTGCCTTTGGTTACACGTGATTTGATACTTCTCAGCACTTTGTAGGACCAAGACTGACTCTGGTCTGCAAAACTGACTCTGGCATGAAGAGTCAGAAATGGTCATAATGTAAGAAACCTTGGAAGTTGTTTTTTCAGCTTTGAGACCCTTCTGGAATCTGTAGTTATTTGAATCTTCGTTAGCAGTGTGAGATTGAATCACGACTTTGTTTTGCTGCATGTCAAGGGCTTCTGGTCTGGTTGCCATTAAAGTGTGTAGCTAGCTACTCTCCAGTATGTAACAGATAAATTATGTCCTTCTGCTCTTGAAAAATACCATCAGTTACAGTATTGATTTTCATCCAGCACTGTTGTATTGACAAAATACAATGCTTTGAAACAAGCTTTGCTATGCTTTAATTGGTGTATGGAACCAAAAATCTTTGAATTAGAGTTCATTAAAGCCAGTCAGTTGTTTCTGAACTGAAATGATGAAATTTATTTTTGAAAAGACTATTTACACTCCTGTGTCAAACTCAGTAGAGGAATAATCCCATACATGTTGCAGCCTCCACATATTGAGGACAAGAATAATAGTAATGCCTTTATTCTAGCACCAGATTATCACTGCTAATGCTCAGAAGTCTTCTGAATTACACTTCGTGTTGGGCCACAAGACAGGCTTTTTGGCCATTCTGGATAAGGCTCACCCTCTTTACAGATTTCAACATGACAGACTGTAGATTTCAGCTCATTCCCATAGTTTGTCTGGTATAATATGATTTTGTTTGTGTATCTATAAACTGAGATAAAATCTAGACCCTCCTTTTCTGGAGGTTGTAAGTAGCAGGCTGTTTTCTTGTTTGTTTGCTTGTTTTTTGTCTTTAACATCTAAAGCCTTCAAAGCCTACGTTGCTTTAGCATCAAAGTTGTCACCAGGTAATACAAAGTCCTTAGGGAACACTATTATATGAAAATGGCCACAGTGCCACTTGTGTCAGTCAAAACCTTATGAATGAAATTCAGCTCTAAATTAAGACTTTTAAATCTAAGCATATGTATATAGATGTCTATATGACAGTTACGATATCTAAGCTCCCTGTATATCCCTAATATATTAGAGACCTACTCAATTCTCTGAACAGAGCCTATAGAGCTACTCACCTCAGACGCTTGGTGGTCCCTGAGGCTTTATTCTGTTGTCCAAATGTGGGCACAAGGATACTGGCTTCCTCTGTCACGTCTGCCACCTCTGGGTGGACATCTCAGATATTCCTGGGTGTCTCATCATTATGTATCTATGTTTACACAGCTGAATAGTGGTGGGACTGCTTTTATAATCACTTGGTCACTAGTGCTGTTCCGAGCATAGAAATTCTCCAGGTGAAACAGTTCAGAGCTGGAGCCTCTAGAAATCTCAGAGATAATATCCATGAAAAGCCATTATTCAACTATATCTGAACATGTCATATCATTCAGCAGAAGTGTGCCTCAGAAAACAAAAGATATCTTTGTATCTTCTTAGGGGCAGAATGATTTTTATATTCTTACATAAGGATTAATACTGGAGAAATGAGGGTGCAGGGGGAGTGGAGACAGAGAGAATGTGGAGGATGCAGCGTGAGAAGGAAGAAAAGGAAAATAGAACAGAAGCAATAAGGAATAAAAATGACTCAAATGACTCTCTAGGAAAATGAAGCTGCTTTTGCATTTTAGGTAGGTTGTGATTGTTGCTCACTATATATTTTAGGTAGCTAGATTCTGCTGGAATTTGTTCCCATTCTTCCAACTCAAATTTGGAGTTATGAAAGCAATACTGCAAGCCAAAAGAAAGTTTGCTAATGGTCACATATACAATGCTTATTGTACACAATCAGGACCAGGTTTTTCCAAGGACAACCAATTTCTGCTGTGAGCTCTTCTGCAAATCTGACCACTTATTTTGTTGCACACACGAGAGCTAAGAACTGAGAGAACCTGTCCTTAAATACAATATCAAGTTGTGAATCTCCCCTGCATTTCATTTGGAACAGAATTTGACCTTGAGAAAATTTTTCTGTGTAAAAAAGTCCATCACTTAATACAATTTTCTGGGGTACTTTATTTGAAAAATATGTTCTATATTCATATTCCAAAAAAAAAAGCAAACTTTTTTTTTTGCTTGCCATAGTGAAAAACACTTAGGAGCTGTGAATCACATTTTGAATCAAACCCTTTAAACAGCAGGGGAAAGCTGAGCTTTCCTGGACCTGCTGCTAGTGCTTCTCATATTTCTGTAAAGTGTAACCAGTTGTGGCACCAGCAGTGCAAGAGCCGGATGTCAGTGCTGGCAAAGGAGTTCCTGTTGTGGCTTATGACTAGCTGAGCATCTGAAGGGCAAAAGGAAGCCTTCTGCTTTAAATTTCAAACAGTTATTTTAAATTTTAAACATGGAAGCTGTTCTTCTGAGAAAGGTATTAAAAGTGGTAGAAACATGGTTTATGGTCTGTCACTGGGGAACCATGTTACTTTCCTGTAGTACAGTACATTCAGTATAAATAAGAACGCTTTGCTGTTTCAGTCCTTTGGGAAGCAAGTTTTTAGGGCCATCAATTTCCTTTGTGATTTTTTTTTTCTGCTGTCTGTAGGAAAAGGGTAGCTTTGCATGAAATACTGAATGGCCAAAGGCAAACCACAAAAAGAAATCAAGGTGGCTGTGGGTATTCGGTTTTTGAAGGAGGATTTAGAAAAGAAAATCTGTGTATTTAAGTTAAGAGGTGATGAAACATTAATCCAATTTATAAATCTTTGATGAGAGTAGACTTTTGGGGTAGCGAAAGTGCGTTCAGGACAGTGCTCAGCAGAACAGCTGACAACAGAGTCGTGCAGAGAAGGAAAGAGGTGTGATAAAACATGAACAAGGAAAACCTCCTTTCGGTGAGAAGCATTGGTCTATAGAATAGTCTCCAATGACAGTGACAGAGATACTATTTTGAAGTCTTTATTAACATTACTTTATATTACAGTAATGAGCAGACACTAAATGAGATCAAAGTCTTTTCTATTGAGCCATAGCTGAGAGCAAAAGATGTAGTGAGATAATCCCTGCCTAGGAAATCTAATGAGATTTATACAGCAGATAAAAAATGAGAAGAAAAGTAAAGGCTGAGAAACTTTCCTAAGTTTACAACCCATGTCAGTGATAGATTTATTTATTTATTACTGATTTATCAGATAAAAACATGACACATGGACTTTAGTATTATAGCCATGCACTAAAATGAGAAGAGCTGAACAACCCTTTCACCTGAAAAACTCTCCCATTTGCTATAATTATCTCTTATGAACAAACAGGGTAACATAGTGGCATTCTGAGTGTGCAGTAAGTTATTAGCATTTACCTCATAATCAGAATTGTGTTACACATTAACTCTGAATATTGTAAGCTCTTCTTGCAACTTACAGCTGGTAATGCGTTTCCCTCATTGTTTCCTATTGCTGAAAAATGAATGAAATTGGAGTTAAAAGTCCCTCTAGCGAGGATTGCATCACTCCAGAAAAGGCACTGCAATAAATTCCAGTTTTATGCATATTATTATACGTTTAATAAACATACACTTATCTGGGAAGCTTTTATGATGCTTAAAAATTTTTAGGGAGCATGGGAAGCATTAATAGTTCTGCAGATCTCAGTGCGGTTGCAGAGAGAAAGGCTCTATCTGGCAGGGTTGCCATGTTTGACAGTCAGAATTACCAGAAAACAGCAGATTAACATACTGACTCCAGGCTGTTATAGACAGAGTATTTATGTCAACAAATTTGTTTTACCACATAGCAGAAAATACTACAGATATTCCTAGTTTTGTTTTAATGACAAAATACCAGATCACAGGCTTAGCAGTTGTAAATAAATAGTATAAACACAGTTTTCACATGCCGGAAGAAGATGCATTAAGTAATGCACCTCACATTTTGCTGATGGTTTGCACTGAGACTGAGATAGTCCATTTAAGAATGGATTTGCACAGAAGATAAATATTGTTAGCAGGCTTATACAGCTCTCTGGCTGAACAGTGCAATATTAGGAGATATTTTTGTGTGTGAAATTGTTGTGGAATTTATAAAAAAAACTCTTTGACAGGAGAATATGATTACATATATGCTTAATTTTACACAGGTAAGTAGTTCTCATTGGGTTTGGACTTCCTTTTCTGTATGTTTTACCCCCCTCTTTCTCCCTTTTCCCTGTGTAATTTCCTATTTCTCTTTTTTTTCTATCCTTTCTAAGTGCATTGGTTCCCTATACCTTGCTTCTGCCTTTCATGGCTTGCCTTTGTCAGGCTTTTCTTTGTCACCAGGAAAGGAAATCTGCACAACAGAGGATCAATGAGTTTTAAATGAAACAGGATGCAGGTGTGGCATCCATCACACATTTACATGCCTAAAATACACTTCTTCAAAAAATAAACTTAAAAATCTATGTTCCATGAAATCTCCTCTCAGATTTTAGTACAGTTGAAGTTCATACTGGAAGAATGAAACCTTTAAATCTAGATAAATTATCATTCAGTAGGATATTCTTCTTTGTCTTCTTGGGTACACAAAAAAGATACTTTCTGCTTTCCTTTTCTCACTGTATTTCCATTTTTCTTGTATCTCACTGCAGCTGCTAAAACATGGTAGGAGTTGTACAGATGCAAAGGCACAGATTCTGTTGCGATGCATGCACAGTCTAAACAGATGAGAGAAGTAACATTCCAGGTAAACTCTTGTCCATATTTCCTTCCATCTCTCCAGGTATTATTGCTGTCCCTTCTCTACTAGTGCAAAATACTCCTGCATGGATATTTAAGGGTATTTTCCTTTCCTTCACCTCAGATCACCATCTGGCAGATCCTTATTTGGCATGACTCTGGGAGAGGACAAACAGTCAGCTGGGAACCTGCACACTAATGGTTCTGCTCAAAAGGCAGAGACTTACCTGTCTCGGTCCTCTACACTCCTCCTTTCTTGCTTCAGACCCTTACAACCATGTTTGTTCATTGTTTACATTCTCCCATTTCACAGAGCACCTTGTGATTTGCCATTTCCCCCCTCCCTACATTTCTTAGCTTTCACACCTGACATGAAGCCATTTTGTTTCCTCTTCTGATTACTCTTTGTTTCCTCATTTCTCTAGAAGTCTGGGATGCTGGTGAATCCTGCAGCACCTTTTCTCAGAGGAGACCAGGATTCAGTGTGAGAAGACACGGACATCCCTGCAGTATGATAGCTGACAGCAACCACAGCTGTGCTGTCTGCCTAAGTTGTCTCCAGTTGTGATCTGGGGCTACATTTAGCAGTGCTCAATTTTTGATAATTGTAATTCAGGCCTTAAAAATCACATGGCATTAGTAATCATAAATGACAGTCTTTTCATTCCCTTCCAGCGCTTGCGGTTTAGTTTTAACATTTTCTAGCTCTTCTTGTGACAAAGAAATATTCACATTATGAAAAATTTAAAGTCACAGGAGAACTAGGACTTTCAGAAAAATACCAAAGGCTGCAAAGCTGCATGAGAAGACCCAAGGAGTTGGCGACAACGAGCAGGGTGCAGAAGAACAGGCAGTAAATACTGCAGCTCCAGCTGGATGGACTTGAGAGCTAGAGTTCAGGGAGATGAATCCCTCACGAGAAACGCATGTCCTTTATACCTCCCGTGAGTGGTTGGGCCTAATAAGAGATATTGACATCTCTGAAAAGACAGTGGATGTACAGAAAGCAAGTTAAAGAGCACTCACATACCTGTGCATAAGTGTTGCAGCTGATATGCCTGCAGTACCTTAAGTCCAACTGGCTTAGATATCAATAACAGAGCACTCACAGCAACACAATCTTTGGCAAACAGTTACATAGCTCCACTGAAGCTCCAGGCATCATTGTTCTTGGTACCTAAGACAGCTAACTTAGAGCTAATTATCTCTCTCTGTGCTATAGTCACACTGGCTGAAAGAAGTCATCGATCAGAAGATGCTGGGTATGTCACATAAATCTTCAGTGACTGTTCAAAATGCCACCTGCTTTTGTGCCTGACACCTGCTCCTCCTCACTAATCTGAACTAGGATGCTTGGGCACCACAGAGACTGCAGTGAGACTGACCCCATTCTCTCTGTCTTTGTTTAGGATGGAAGTTCCTCTTTGCTGTTGTATGCTTTGTGGTGCTATGGTAAAAGGGAAAGAAGCGGGAGGACAAGTGGCAAATCCAACACAGCATCCTTTAGCTGTGCAGAAACTATGCTTTTTGTATGGTTAACCAAAAGGCAAAAAACTTGTAAAATGTGTTGCTGTCTCAAGATTATTTACGTGCAAACTCAGAAGGAATGCATTGAGCTCCATTGGGAAAAGTAGGTTAACAGGCAATACCACTGGAGATGAAATCGAACTTTGACAAGTGCAATATAATGCACATTGGAAGGAATGATTTAAGTTATAAGTACACACAGATGGTCCCTGAATTAGCTGCAGTCTCATGTAATAAAGAATTGGATATTGCTGCAAAAAGCTCCAAGTCTGCTCAGAGAATGAGAAAGGGAAAACATTTAGGTACATTAGGGAAGAAAGAATATGATGTGTTCAAAGTCAGTGCTTGTATGTGCATGTAGACATATGGTAATAAATTCCAAATTGTTTAAATAACTTTGATCCATAATTAGACCATTGTTTCATATCACCTAAAGTGAGATGAGAAAGTCTCTAGGTAATTAAGTTAATGGGAATGGGAGGAACTGTCAATGCTGACATCTGTAAGCACTGGTGTGCCTGCTCTTCAGCTCTTGTCAGCTGAAGATGCATTGAAGACCAGATCTCCTCTTACAGATAAGCATTACTACCTCTGTCTCCTACATTTGGAGAAACGTTAGTTAGGATAATGTTCTGGTATTATAAATCTGATCTTCAGGTTGCTCCATGCAGCCCTGTGCAAGGCTGTGACTGGGTACAGTTCAGACCATGCTGTTCTTGAGCTCCCTTTTGGGCTGATTATAGGCCACTCCATGGTGGGAATGTGGGAAGCTGAATTGCCATTAGGAAATACATGCTCTACATGCACTAGACAAAAAGGTGCCATCCTAAAGCTGTTGGAATTTCCTTCCAAGAAGCATCTCCATGTGTCTGGATAGGGATCCGGGGTATTTAAGGCAGATGCAATGGATCAACTTTTTGGAACAACTTCTTTTTTATACATCTTTAGAAGAATATCTGAACGCCACAGTGTCAATGTGCTACTGAGTTAGCAAGGGGTGTGTGGCTTAGTATCCCTGAATTGGTAAAAGGCCTGAGTCATGAGTTTTAACAAAGGTATTTTTAAGACTGAAATTGTCCTTATGGAAATGCTTTTCATATGATGAGACCTACTGTGAAAGCAGAAAAGCTGCAGCCAGTGGATGGCTGCAAATGTAGAAGTCCTAGATGTAGGTGGAATATGATCAGAAGACCATCATGGTTTAAGAACGAATGACAAATATGACTCATTCTAACTGAGAGATTAGCTTTAAGCAAAAATCTATTCCAATCAATAAACAGAAATAAAACCGCAGCAGAAAAAGCATGAAAATAATTTCTACCATGCAGCCCATGCATAACTAAAGGTGTGTGCCCCTCTCTGAGGGGAGGGTGTTGAGAGGATGGAGCTGGTCTCTTTTCAGTTGTGCACAGCGACAGGACGAGAGGCAGTGGGCACAAACTGAAACACAGGAGGTTCCGGCCCAACATGAGGGGGCACTTCTTTACTGTGAAGGTGACAGAGCACTGGAACAGGTTGCCCAGAGAGGTTGTGGAGTCTCCTTCTCTGGAGATATTCAAAGCCCACCTGGATGCCATCCTGCCTGACATGCTCTAGGTGATCCTGCTCGGCAGGGGGGTTGGACTAGAGGATCTTCAGAGGTCCCTTCCAACCCTGCCCATTCTGTGATTCTGTGATTCCTGAAATCATAGGTTTATATTTTAAAATGTTTAAAATCTGCAAGGGTATCTGTACCAAAGCATGACTAATAGCCTTCAAATAGGAATAATTAGACAAAGTAACTGTAAGTTGTACCATAGGTCATTACTTGAAAAATAAATTATAAAAACAACACATCTAAATTCCCTCTCTAGTGCATTTACTACCCAGTAATTTTCAAGTAAGCTGAGTTAATGTTCCAATAAAACATTCAGGCACAGTGAAGCTGAAATGCACAAACAGCACAAAGCATTTTTAAAATAGTCAAAAAATGGTCTTGCATGTAATTAAAATGGGAGATGTAATTTAACTGTACATACACATATGCCACCTGATAGCAGAAACCTATATCTGCACAGTTATAGTCCAGGAAGGCCAAAAAAATATCAGTAACACTATTTGGCTAGTGGCTCTATGCTATTGTGAGTGGAAATGAGTTTCATTGGCAAAGTGATGTGGTGGTTTTTCAGTAATCTCACATTTTGATAGCATCACAATATAATTTCTTAGGAGCCTCAATGGTCTTGCTTTGATATTTTAATGAGATTATATATTAGGATAGCTATCTGCTTACCTAGAAATAACTACGTACTCTGCTTTCTGCCTATCACAGCAGTGCCTTCATTCCTTCACATTTGCAGTAAAACTTCTTTCCAATGTAATCTCAAGGAACAGTGATTTTATATTAACTTAAATGGAGCCTGCTAAGTATATATGAATACAGTTCTGCCTCCCCAGGACAATGTGTTAATGGCAATGTGACTGCAAATATATCTCAAGAAATAAAAGTATGAAATTGTATGTTATAAAATGAATGGGGAGGAAAATGTTGCCATCCTTCACTTACGTGCTTCATGCTATGTATCAGAGGGCAAAACTTGCGTAAACCAGTTAGTTGAAAATATGAGCCTGAATATTTCATTTTATTCATTAATTCACATAAACATTAAAAAAAAAAAAAAGTATACATCCAAGGCAAGCTCTCTAAAAACTCATGATATCACTAAAACCAGAAAAATGAATATCAAAATACAGCAAAAATTCAGCTCCATCTAGTCTTTTACCTGCAAAGTCAGCAGCTCGGGAGCTCAAATATGGTTCTGCTTCCAACATTTCACACCCTTATAATTTCCTATGCTTCCCTCCTCTATTTAAAAAAAACTGGGGAAATAAAATGAGGTATATATAACTAATAACTAATAAAGCGGCAGAGAAACATAGCTCATACTTTTTGGTTGCCCTCACATTCCTGGCATGTCACAGCCAAGTGCAAACAAGCAGCTGTTAGCTGCATCCATGTGCTCAGGGCCAAGTGACCACAGGGATGCTCTGATCTGCTGGCCATGGGCCATGCGGGTGTCCTGCTGTGTGGGGCTGCTTAGGAAGCAGCAGTAATAAGCCTACAAATACTCTGTCCTCTGAAGTTAACATTTGCTTGTGCCACAGCCTTGCCTTACTGCTTTTTGGTTACCTTGGTCTATTCTAGGGAGAAGGGGGCAGCAACAGTCCCACTTGCTACCTTTGAAACCACAGTGTCTCTGGAGGAGAGAGATCTGCAAGCCCTCCTGCATTCCCAGGCTAGGGCCAGGCCCAGTCTGGTGCCAAAGATTAATTCTGTTTGTCAAATAAAGTGTTACAAAGGAGCAAAATATATTACCTGACACGACAAATAATAAAACAGGCCTTTCCAAAGTTAGGTTATGTAACCTGAGCAGTATGTGCATTAAATGCACAGATGGATCTATGAGGAGCTGCAGGACAGAGAGATTTGACAATCTGTATAAATGCTTGTGTCTAGAAATTAGAATCTGCGAATGAATGTAGTTGGCTGAGCCCAGAACCTCAGCAGGCACAGCACTTGCAGTGCCACTTAAAGGCAAAACAATGTATCTAAATGAGAAAACTATATCGAAAATAGACTTACCTATACAAGCCAACACAGGCCACTCAGGGGAAAGGAAAAAAGAAAAAAGAAAAAAGAAAAAAAAAGAAAAAAAAAGAAAAAGGAAAAAAGAAAAAAAAAAAGAAAAGAAAAAAGAAAAAGGAAAAAAAAGAAAAAAAGAAAACCCAAACCAAATCAACACAATGCGTATATAAATAAAATTCAGTCCATGTTTTAGATGAATAAACACAACAATGTATAAATTGTTTGATATTAAGGAACATTTAGAAAAAAATAACTTAAAATACTCCTACAATTAAAAAAGATCTTCAAAATGACATAATAATTATTAAACAATAACATGTGGAATAAGCTAAACATATCCATTAGCAAGTTTAGGGAAGCTACATAAGGGTTTACATGACTACTGTTTTGATTTGGTTTGGTTATGGTGGGTTTTGTTTGTTTGTTTGTTTTATTTTGTTTTGTTTTGTTTTCCTGGATTATCTTTGAGGTTTGGCTGAATCTCAAGTCATGAAAACACTGTGTGCAGTTCAGAGCTGTTCATTGGTATGTAGCTGAAGTACCTTTACTGGTTTGTTTAAACACACTGTTAGAAATATGCACTGTCAAGATTGTTCTGCTTACTGCCTTTCAACACGGGTGTGCAAATACGGTATGCAAAAAAATTTTTACCCTCTTCTGCTTATGTTACTAACCCTGGATTTTGTTTTCTGAGTGCTCCTAGATTATTACCTTTACTACTGATTCCATTTAATATACTTAGGCTACCAGTAGATCTTGGTTCTTTATGTACCGAGTCAAATAATTCAGCTACCATGCCCAAAAGAGTGAACTATGTGTACATTTGTCATCAGATAACACTTCTGGTATCCATTAATATGGAATGTGACTCTCTTCTCTGTTAAAAAGCTTATTCAAAATTTAACTTGTACAATTGCAAAGACTGGACTTTTCCTTTGGGGAAAAAAAAAAGGTTATTACTAAGACCTTCACATTAGAAGCTAAAAGTATTTATAATATATTTTCAGCTCACCCTCTTATAAAGTTATCCCGAAATGCTGACACAGAACATCTTATCTAGGAATACAGTTTAGCTAATCAATAAATAAAATAGCACTCACTCTTTTTTAAAGATAAGCTTTAATTGCTGATCACTTCTGAATTTCCCTTTTCACCTGATATATTTTCTTTTTGCTACATTTTTATAAGCTATTATTTTTTCCTGCTTTAATTCCTCTAAATGTGACTTGGAATGTGGACTACTTAAAGACAAGAAAATTTATCTTGTTTTTGAAAACTTTCTCAGGGAGAAACTGTTCTATAGATGTTGGGAGAAAAAAAGATTATTGAGAATGTAAGAAAATGTGACATTACATCAAATATGAGCATTAAGTTAAAGAGATAACTTGAAAATTTTCAGGATTTATTTCTGATGCTAAAAATTGAAAAAAAAAAAGCATTAGCTTCAGGATTGATTTTAACATTTATGTTATTCTTGAAACATAATCAAAAAGTTTCTGTACAGAAAAAATGGGAAGAAAACCTTAGAATTTTACAGGCAGTTCATCAAAATGCTGAGACCAAAAGTCCCAATGCTATTGTATGTGACATACAATAAAGATAGTGAAGCAGAACAATTCATATACACTCATAAAAATGAGAGGACTTTTACCAAAGGCTATAGAAATCTCACAAAGAATAGAAAGAGTGAACGTGAATAACGACAATGATGATACATTCCCAACAAAACCAGGACAGTAATCAAATAGAGCAGTGGCTTTTAAAGGTAATACCATTTATGCATTTAGCTGATGACTTGGAGTTGAACATATGGCATTGCTGATATTGAACTCAGTTTCTTGCAGGATTATCCCAGATCTGACTGATAGATATCGGAAAAACACTATTTATCATGTAAAATTAAATTAACCAGGTGATTGACTGGAACAGCTGAATTCTGCTATAAGGATCAAGAAAATGATCCACTTAGAAATGTAATGACTCTGGGACAATGTTTGACTAGACACTGAGATGCTGCAGTTCTTTCCAAGGTACTGATTTAGAAGGGGGCAATGTACTTCATATGCTGTAACATCTGTAAGCTGCCTTTGAGTAGCTTTGAGAAGTTCTGATATCCTAGTGAAACCAGTGAGAAGCCCCTTCTACAGTACCTTCCACACAAGTGAAGAATACTTTTGCATTATAAAGAAAGTCTGGGGTTTAGAGTCCCTATGTGTAATGTAGGAAATGTCATACAGTTTATTCATTTTCCTTGTTCTTTCTTAAATTCCTTTTATTTTTACAATACACTATTTCAGGGGAGGCAGCTAGTACTGTAAGTATTCCATATATATACATCCACACTTGTTTCCTTACAAAGTCTTCATATTGTTGTACTGGGTCTGGCCGGGATGGAGTTAACTTCCCCACAGCAGCCCATACAGCGCTGTGCTCTGCACCTGTAGCTAGAGCAGCACTGATACCACACCCGTGTTGTGTCTATTGCTGAGCAGCGCTGGCACAGCACCCAGACTCCAAACCCCCCCAAACCCAGTGGGCTGGGGGTGAGCAGCAGTTGGGAGGGGACATCACCAGGGCAGCTGACCTGAACCGACCAAAGGGATATTCCATACCATATGATGTCACGCTCAGCAATAAAAGCTGGGAAAGGGGAAGGAGAAGGGTGGGGCTCTCGTTATGAAGACGTCTGTCCTCCCGAACAACCGCTACGCGTATTGAGGCCCTGCTTCCCAGGACGTGGCCGAACACCGCTCGTTGACGGGAAGTAGAGAATTCTTTCTCTCTTTGCTTCCACGCGGCCTTTGCTTGTATTATTTCTTTTCCCTTTAATTAAATTATCCT
>VXAL01018554.1:442733-498494 GCA_013399475.1 Chauna torquata
AAAAAAAAAAAAAAAAAAAAAAAAAAAAAAAAAAACCAAAGCAAGGGAAAGAGACATTCACAGGTTATGGAGAAGACAAGTAGGGAGATAATGATTGAGACTGCTATGATTTTGCAGAGGAGATATACAAAATCAAGTACTATGATATGGAAAACCCAACACACAATGAACACTTTACATCAAGCAAAATAATTGGCACAACACCAGCTTGCAAAAGGATTATTTATGTGACCAGAATATTAGTATCAAAATAGGTATGGGAAAAAAAAATATGTCGCCATGTATATCAAAGACTTATATGTAATCTCCGAGTTCCTGAGCACATAGACAGATGGACTTATAGGGATTCTTTAAACAATAATAAAGGCTGTTGCCATAGCAAGGCTCCTTTGTAGACAACTCTACCGTGAAAATGAGGTAGATGCAGTTTTCTGTGAGTTGGCAGCCAATTCAGACACAGCACAAGTTGTGGTGGCACTGGTGCCCTTTAACAAAACAGAAGTCTGTTGAGGAAGGAGTTCCCTGAGACTGAGGCTGTCTGTCCTGTCCCTGTGTTATATAGGCATAACTGTTTTCATGCAGGTAGTAATGAGAGAAGGAGACTTTTCTGAGGAAAAGCTGATTGAGAATGTGAAAGCAAAAGGTAAGCCTTATGAGAGTGACCATGGAAAGCCAGATGTCATGGTTGTTAGGATGACAAAACAGCTAACTAGAGATAGCGGACTTCAAAAACTACAACTTCATTAAACTCAGAGCACTCCCGTCCAAAGCAAATCTATATAAATAGGAGTATGAGCTAATAGGTAGCTCTCCTAAGGAAATGATAGTGTAGGCACAACTTCAAACTGTGCCAGTGAAGAGGATGAAAAGCAGTAACAGACTGCTGTAGCTAGATGAGGAGCTGGCAATGCAGGAAAGAAGTCAAGAGATGGGGAAAATTAAGCCAAATTGCTAGGTACAGATAAGCAGAGATAAGCATCCATGGACAACAGCAGAAAGCACAGAAAAGTATAAAATGAGGTATGGCTTGAAAGGGGCATTAAGCTAACAAGAAAATGTTCTGTAAGTTCCTTAAGAGAGAAATGAAGAACCCAGGGAAGAATCTGTTGGCTACTGAGTGTTGAAAATAAACACAGCAATATGTCAGGGTGGCAGAAGTGTTACACACACACACACACACACACACACACACACACACACACACACAGAGCTGTGGTAAGACAGCTGACACAAATAGAACAGACAAAAAGTAAAGTCAAGTTGGGTGAAAAAAAAAAAGATTAAAGAGTACTTACATCTATTAGATATTCAGAATTATTGAGTATTTCTGCTGTGAGACATTAAATAGGAGACATCACATACAGTAAGGTTTCACATACTAAGTCTTAGTTTTTCTCTTTAAAATACAGCAAAAGAAAAGCCAAAGTATTATCTAATGGTTAGTTTAACTTCAGCACTTGGAAAAATAGAGGATCACATAAAAAAGCTTTATACTTTCTGCAGAACATGGCAAGGAAAGTAGCATCCAAGCATGACTTTATGAAGAAAAATCATGTCTGTCATGAATGCCTACTGGACTTCTGGTCACTCCATCTCAGAAAGGATTTAGCAGAACAAAACTGATCAAAAGTCCAAACAACTTCTATAAAAGAAGACGATTAATAGACCAGAACAATTAGATTGGAAAAGAGACGATTTAGGCACTTTGGCTTAAAGTCTATAAATTCCTAAAGAAAGTGAATAAGAATTGATTATTCACTGTTTCTCATGATCCAACAACAGCAGGGCAGCCAAGAAAATAATGTGTAATACGTTTAAAACAATAAAAGCAAAGCCTTTTTCAGAGAGTACATCACTGAACTCTGGAACATATTGACATAATGCACCGTGGAGACTAAATGGGATCAGCTAAATTC
Source organism: Chauna torquata (assembly GCA_013399475.1). Lineage (NCBI taxonomy): Eukaryota > Metazoa > Chordata > Aves > Anseriformes > Anhimidae > Chauna > Chauna torquata. The sequence continues at coordinate 444,650 of VXAL01018554.1, forward strand.
ATGGGGGGGTTACCTATTGGTGACTACCAGACATAATGAATAATAAGTTGCAGAGAGTCTAAAGGGCAACAACAAACTTGATCTCAAAAAACTGAACTAAGAAGAATAATTGAAGGAATTAGTATTGTTCATGTGGCTGTTCTTGTATTCCAGAGAAGAAAGGCCTGGTGGGAAATATGATTATCTCAGATAACCCTGTTTAGCATGGTATTTTTCAAATACTGTCTATGTCCTTCTTCAAGTTCACCAGTAAGTACAGTAAACAATACTGGACTCAGGACAGAGTCACAATGGACTTTGCTACAAATTTGTTGAATATTTACTGTTTATTTTCTGTTTACAGCCCAGTTCTTCACCCATGAAAATTCTTTGCCTTTTAACCTTAAGACATTTCTCTGGTGATTTTTTGTTAACTTTATCTTGTTAACTCCTCTTTGTCCAACACTTTAGTCATGTTATTAATTTGCTTCTCATTGAAAAATATTACTATTTTCTTTTTGTGGCATTCATATAGTTTATCAGCTTATTTTAACATGTGAGTAAGAAAGAACTCATTACTGTCTAGGATATGCTGCGCATACATCTTCCTTAGCTCTTCATCCATGCAACAGAAAGTAGTGAAAGTGTGAGAGGAATAGATAGAAATGTAAGCAAACTTAGATCCAGGAAACATTACCTGCAAAGAAATGCTGAATAAAGTGGAATTGTTTACCCTAATGGAGATACAATGGAGATGTAGTAAAAGATGAAAGGATTCTGGTAACACTCTTGTAAAAAACGAAAAAATGCTGCAAAGATGAAAGCTATTGTCCATGTCCCTGAACAAAAATAATAAAATGGAGATACAGTGTTAGGTAAAGGGTTTTCATAGTAATACAGCAAGAGTGGAATACATTGCTTGCAGAGGTTCGGACTTTTCTGCCCTTGGAGGTGTGTTTGGGAGCAGATTGGACTCACTACTGCTGGAAGGGGCGCAGAGTTACTCCTGAAGACGTTTCTGGGTTTCCGCATGCAAAAGTCATTAAAGCTTCCCAGCAGCCTTTGATCATTAAGCCCTAGGAGGAGTACTGTGAATTCTTTTACTCTTCCTTTAGGGGATTTTTTTTTTTTCCTAGCCTTCTAGCTATTCTCTTTTTCAGAGGAAAGAGGAAACATTGCTAAGTGATCACATAGGTCATGACCCTCTTTCTCTAAAAGTTAATAGGATTTTTGTTTCTTTAGAGGGAGCTGAACCTGAAGCTGAGGTAGCAAGTTTTGAACTTACATCTACATTGAGCATTGAATACTATCTAAAAGAAAAGTTGGAATGAATGTGAAGGTCAAGTGGACAGATTAAAATAAAATGCATTCCCCTTGTTCTTTTTGTTTCTGGTCCTACAACACGTTCTACTGTTTCTTTTGTTGTGCTGCCTTGGCTTTCTCGAAAAATAGGGAAGATCAAAATTTAGTGGTACCTTTGGCAGCAGGACAGGCACTTTCCAGGCAGACCAGCCTGGGAGCCTGAATAACAGCCCCTGGATTAAGAGAACAACAGATTCTGTTGGTCAGCATGCTGTGCTTTGCCTTAGATGTAGAAAGTTTAAAGCTTTATCTATTGATTTTGGAAACAGTTCAAAAGAAGAACTCATTAATCATAAACATTCATTTTTTTCTGACTAATTCATAAAATGCTCTTAATAATATGTGTCATGAATTAATTATTGCCCAACCCTATTTATTATTAATAACCAAGAGGACTATTTTTGTAACAGCGGGCTCATTATCATGTTACTTGATATGAATTTCCAATGTAGCCTTGTCAGAAGGAGCAAGCAGCAGTCCTGAAGATCTTTTCCTAAGTCTTGGTTGTGAAGACACATTTCAGTTAAAATTGTATTGTTTCAACAAGTACCATTCCTCTAATAACTAAAATAGGCAGTGACTGTGGTTTTTGTTCTGACAAGATTTTGAATGAGTGAGCAAATCACCTGGAAGAATGTATTCTTTAGTCTCATTTCCAGATTAAAATTCAAATTGCATAACCTGAAAAGTCCAGAAAAAATGGGATATTTTCTTAAGTTCTTAATTTTTGCTTTTGAACATGCAGAAGTTAGAGGTTTGAAGCATCTCAAGATGTTGCAAGGAAGACTTGTTGCAATTTTTTCAGCTGAGAGAGATTTTCAGCTGAGAGACGTGATTGTGTTGTTGTTGGAACAAACATTCAGATAGTTCAGAACTAGGAATTGTTAAGTTATTCTAAAAAGTAAGTCACAGAGTATATTTCACAGTGATTTAGAGTATTTTCTAAGGAAGGAGCACTAGAATTTTTTGCAGTAACAAATAGACGTGCAGACTACTGTGTAAACTTCATGCGGATATATATTTTAAGCTGCAGTTAGCTTTTCATTCCAGCCTTGTCATCTGTTTGAATTTGGCAGTTGAGCGAATGCCTCCAGTGTCTTAGAGATGCACATTGTTATAATACAGGAGATACATACAATACAGATTATGCATTTCTACGTAAACAGAAGCCATCACATTGATCAGTCTTTGAGGTATTCATTGCCTTTCCTGTATGCACTTGCAACGCCAACATTCACAGACACCCAGTCACCTAAGTTTCCTAGGTGGAGAAAAACAGGCCAGCTAGTCTGTTGGGTTTTTGCACCCAAGCAGGATCAGCTGTGTTATGTTAATCTAACCTGTCCTCAGGAAGAGCCAGCAATGGAGCTTCTGCAGCCTCTTTAATGGATGACTTCTTCACCTGTCTTAGCATTAAATATTGTCATAGCATCTAACCTTAATATCTCATAGTTCAGTTTAAGTGTATCATTTCTTGTCAGTTATATCTTCTTTGGAGGCTAAAAACTAACAACCCAAAATACAAACCTACAGGCATGGGTAGAAGTGGGAACCCCATTGCAGAGTAAGTGCGATGCGTGCCAGTTGTACCCAAAGGTCCATGCTGCATTAAACATTTCCAGCCTGCTTCTAGTACATGTGTATGTATAGAAAAGTGCTGTGACATTAGTTCTGCAAGGCTTTGTGTAGAATACTNAGGACTAATTCAGAGGCAGATTGCATGATTTCAGATAAATGCTTAATATAATTCTCTGCAACATGAAATCTGTGCCCACTCCTTGCATATGCTGCTCAGCTTGAGGAAAGGGACTGGACAGATCTGACCAAAGATGTTTATAAAAATGTGGACTTATGATACAGACCTCAGTACGGTGATGAGGCACTTGGTGATGTATCACTGTCCCACTCACTCTGCTCGGTAGTGCTGCTGGGTTCTGACTAATGCAGGATCAATGCCTCTCTCCCATGTCTCTTATGCTCTTCAACTTTTATCTTGTATTTGCATACGGTGTTTCAATTTCTGCACCCTTCAGATAAAAACAAATGTTTTTATGGCTGTAATGAGTCACAATCACATGAGCAACCTTATGGGAACAGATTATTACAATAAAACAGTTAGTTAAACATAAGGATGTTAACAACACAAAATTCTAATTATCTATAATATATTTACTAAGTGTTGACCAGAAATTTTGGCAAGTAAATCACTCAAGCCAGAAGATTTAATGTTTTTCACCAGCATAGTTTCCATTATATGTTTATCTCAAACAATGACATTTAATAATAACCATAGATACACAAAATGACTGTCAGGTAAGACATGACTAACAGCTCTCTTACTGGTGTAGTAAGTTCAGACTCAAAGACTTTCACATTAATGTCAGTTTTCCTCTTAATTTCGCTACATACCTGAAGAGATGGAAGAAAAAAAAAAAAAGGCTTCTGCATCGTTTGAGTCAGCTTCAGACTAGGGTCGCTGGTGTTGGAGAGCTGCCTACCGAAATAATAGCTGCAAGAACAGCAAAGATAGTTAATCAACTCTGAAATCCTATCTTGAAAGAGGAACTGTTAATTTTTTTGTCTGAAAAGCAACTATTATCAACAGTTTATAAGACTCATGTTTTTCGTTTTGTTTTTGTTTTTGTTTAACATGTTATATCAGTTAGTGAAATCCAGGAAATGAGGAAAAAAGTGACTATTCTCAGAAATGAACAGAGCTCTGTGACTGATCCAAGACAGCCATAAAGAAATAACAAAGAGATGAAATAAAAAGTTACCCTAAGTATTGGTCTCACTCTTCCAAGCTCTGTATGTTTCCTGATCTATTAAATAAGTGTGAGGTAGAGACAACATACTGCTGCCCGTACCTCTGCTGTCTCTATCCTTCATGAGGATGAGAAGGAGCAAAGCCTTCCAAAATGCTGCATGGTGTCCACTGTATGCTCCAGGAAAGGAAACAATCATGCTTCCAGCTCTGGTGCACTTATTTGACGCCACTTCCCTGTTCTTTGCTGAATACCCTGCTGAAGAACTAAGAGGAGTGGAAGTAGAAGTTTCAAACTGTAGGCAATATGCCTCTTGCCATGCCTTCAATGGTGATAAATATGGATTGTTGCTTCCCATGAGTATATCTGCATGATTTTACATCTGAATTGACATACATAACACAGAATACCTTCTAGCTCCTGAGAGAATAAATGTACGGTAGAAGCATGTCTGCAGTGGAGCCAGCAAGCATTTTGTTGCATTCTTGTGGTGATGTTAACTGGAGCCCAGAGGGCAAAGTGGAGCTGTAAAGCCACCTGTGGTTGTGTGAGTGTAATGGTGGGCACAGTCTGAACAGGAGGCCATGCAATGTGAACAGAGACAAGGGGCCAGTTCTGCAGCTGAGATCCACTAATGTGACATCAGCTGACTTCAGTACAACTAGGCCAGTTTATCTCACCTAAGGATTTAGCTGAGAAGTGGTTTGCTGCATCAGTCCCTATCTCACCAATTGATAGCAACTGGTTTTGGTTCTGCTCTGTCTGAATTCTCTCATTGCACACATGGCAGCAATACGATCACCTTGCTCACCATAGCTTGTTTGAGGTATGACTGGTGGTACCTTTTAGCATTGCTGCAACTTTGTAAGCTAGGAGTAGTAGCTGACCATAACGCACTGTGAAATATCATAACTTGTCAGCTCTTAAGAAGAGCTTAGATTGGCATGGTGCCATCTCCTAAATTTGGGAATGTGGTCGAGACTCTTAAAATAGGATTCTATATTCTCTTCAGGGATTACATATTCTTCTTCTTCACCTTTTCCAGCTATTTGGTGGGAATGAGAAAAGATGTCAAGTCAGTAATAAAAGAAAAATAAAGTATTACTGAACACATGCTTATTCCTAGTAATATTGTGCCATTTATTTTAAAAACCAGGGGACTCATTTACAGTTGATTTAAATTAGTAGAACCAAAGGACTGAGTCAGCCCTCATTAAAATGAATGGGAGTCTTTTTATTAACTTCACTGGAGGCTGGAGCAGGCTATTAGGTGGTATATATGGTCCTTTTGAAAGACTCAGAAAGAAAAAGGTTCATATTCCTTTAACTGTATGTTCTTAAACAAATTTCCTATTACTTTAATGCAGTGGGTCAATGCATCAAAGGAAAGCATTTCTGTGAAAGCATGAACAATTTGAATTTAAGGATTGCAGTGTATTAGATGAATTCAGCGAAAAATTAGTGTAGTAAACCTAGTGGTCTGAAATCAAACCTGGTAAGATATTATTTCTCAGTTATAATACTCACTCATTATTCAATGCTGGTAAAGCTGTTCCTCATCTCCATCACATTAGCTGGGAAACACTGACAGTGGTAGCTAATAATTTACTTCCAAGATATAAAGTTTAAAGTTAGGTTATGGAGGAGGTTATAGAGATTTGTGCGGGAATATTTCATCCTATGACAAAGACACTATACTTAGCTGTGATTTACTCCATCAGTCCTGAAGACATAGTTTTTGGACTAGGGTCAGAAAAGTCAACAGTCCACAAGGCTGTCTTTCCACCTTTGTGCCACTTGCATCTCTCACCCATTTCCAAGCTTCTGCTACTCAGAATCACCCTAAACAATTGTGTTTTACCTCTGCTTTATACTTGTTCGGAGGTTATACCTTTATGGGACTGAAATTAGGAGAGTCACAAAATGTGATGTAAAAGACCCTTATTTCAATAGATTTACAGCTGACAAACCTCAAGAAAAACAGATGTTTCTAGGGCATGATTCATCCCTTCCTAAAATAGTTGTCCAAAATAGATGTTCAAAGTGTGTTTCTCTCCATCGACTGTTTAGGGAAGTGGGGCTGACTAGTTTAGATTTAAGTATTGCCGAGGTCTAAAGGTAAGCAAAATGACCCTACATGTTTCTACACCTATCTCTTTTCAAGACACCCTCGCTGAATCTATATGCTAAATGAATGTTAAGTTCTCTCTTTAAATTAAAAGCTAATTGTTCAAGCAAATGATAGCTTCATTATCATTAGGTGAAATGAAAAAGACATTTGCTCTCACAACTATGTGGTTGGGCCTCGACAGTTGTCACTTGTGCTTTGGACAGAACAGCCAGTGTCTAATCTGGAGTTACTTAGGACTGCACTATGCTCTTTGTGCACCTTTCATATGTGTTTTTAACAGCTCTCTGAGACCCTTCTGATGATCCTTAGAGAATGGTGCATCTGCTAATACTTTAAATACGCAGTTTTCTTCTTCCGTTCCTATTTTTATTGCTAAATATAGGTTAGCAGATTTGTCTTATTGTCCAAAGAATATTAAAAAAAAAAAAAATCATCCTGTGAGTCAATAAAACCAAAGGACTTGAAAGGAGACAATATTTGCATGTGTTCTTGGGACCATATTAGGTATAGTCACACCTATGATTAGAAGAATAAATTTCTCTCCTTTCTTCATTGTGTTAGTAACTGTAGTAAAAATGCACTCTTATATTGTTTAGCTACATCTTCCTGCACTGAATTTTGGCAGCCTTTCTGACATATTCTCATACATACACACATACATATGCTCACACTCATACCCTGTGTGTGAGAAACTGCTGGCAACAGCATCAGCTGCCTCTTGTGCTGCAGTTGCTGAGCCAGCAGCTCAGAGATGTGGTTCTCCTTCCCTCTCTGCCTTATTGCTGTTCTCAATCACAATACTTTGTAATAGCTCAAATCTTTTTGTGGCATAGCCTCCTTTGGCAAGAAGCTGTGATTTCTTGATGGTCAGGGATCTTTTAAAACATTTTTGCTTAGTCTCCTGAGCTCTATGTTGCCTCTGCCAAAAAAATTCACACACAAAACCCTAACAAAGAATTTTTAAAGAAATGATCAATAAGAAATAATAAGGTTTGGTAAGTGGAATTCTGAAAATTGAGTAGTTTGTTTTATGCATTGCAGATGTTTGATATAGTGTGATCTAATCTGACCTTTGGGACGGTATGAGCAGAGAAAGCAAGTACATGTCCAGACACATCATTAAAGAAAAGTCATATCAAAATATTACATTACTTTCTATGAATCTTTGTCCCTCACATTATCCTCTATTAACCCAGTCATTTTATGTTGTTATGAAGGAGTAAGGTCCAATAAATACAAATTATTTAAAGCATGCATATGTAGTTTTCTGCCTTTTTTTTTCTCATTACTATTTTGATTTGTTTTACATCAGCAAAATATGTTGGAACAGCAGATGAGAATTTCCAGCTGTTTATCAAAATTCCTTTCGATTTCTGCCTCTTTCTTAATTTTCTTTGGAAGAGGCAGAAAAGAAATAAGCTTTACTTGAAAAAGCTGTATTTGATTGCAGCCAGACTACAACATGAGATATTTTTCATGAACAAATATCTCCTTAATGATAATTTTAAAAACTTAATTGAAGTCACATGCAACATAGCCACATCCTTCAGTAGATTTGAAATCTCACAGCTGGGATTTAGGAGATTCACTTCTAATTCCAGCTCTGTCACTAACCTTGACAAAGCCATTTGACTGCTTTGTACCTGTATTTATCTGCCCATTCACTGTCTTGTCTGCATAGATTGTAAGCTTTTCAAGATAAAGACTTTTTTTACTATCTATTTTAATAAGTTGCCAGTCAGGGACTGCATATGTTCCTTTCTGATAAATAATATGCTCTCTTTGATGACTTGATCCCTCTTTCTTCCTGCCCTAGTTTGACATAAGCTCTAGATAAATAAATTAAAACAATTTTCAACAGTTTCTGCGGGTATCGATTATGCTTCTGCTGCTGGTGTGGATTAGCACAGGTATTCTTCGTCAGGGCTCATACCACACTCTTTCCTTGGCAAAGACTATCCTCTTCTCAAGAGGGTAGAAGCATGGTGGTTTCTCAGGAACTTCTGGTTATTATAAATCTGGGTGAAGTGATACTTGAATATGCATATGGATAAGCAAAGGGCCAACTCACATCTTATGAGTTATCAAAAACCTTTTCACTGAGTTTAGCAGCTTTTAGAAAAGGAACATTAAGTGAAAAATCAGAATGCAGTAAGCTTCTTACACGAATTAATCATCTAAGTTCTGTGGAAATGGTGGGAGGGTGTTTAATAATGAAGCTTGATTTTACTTCTTTGCCACAGCTTTTCATTGCTAGTATCAATTTCAAGAAAATTGTTAGTTTCACATTGCAATCATCCATATTGATTTGAAACTTAGTGGCCTATTTCTCCTTAGCAAAAACTCCATGGTGATTGTTTTAAGCATTCATTTACTCAGCACATCACAGAGAAACAGAATAAGAAATAAAAATTCACAGGAATAAATAGTTAGATGATCAATTACCATTTGTTGTTGGGGAATGGGAGAGAATTGGAACATGGTGTAGAAGTCTTTTCGGTGCATCACTGAGAGAGATGTTTTCTTTATTTTCATGTGCTTTTTCCATGAGTACTGATTATATTTTCCAAAAGCGACAAAATTTAAAGGGAAAAGGAGATGGGTTGTGGGAAGGGGAGAATTTTAAACCACAAAGATTGTTTATGGTTGCCTAAGAACACCTAGTTGTTTATTTTATCTTTTAGTCCTATGCCATTTGGATCAAAACACTAAGGCTTCTTGACTCTCCTAATTTTCTCCTTAATGGGATTTTGATTCCTAAATCATATCTATGTTTTTAGAAATTCTACCCTACATTCTTTCCTATTTTAATTCTTTTTATTATCTTGCAAGAAAATGAAAATCAATTGACTTGTGTGTTTTGTTTAACTACGTAACTATTGCTGCTTTTTACATAGCTAACAAAGAGAGTAGAGAGACAGAAAAGAAAAAAGTAAAACTTCTATTCACAGTTTACTGTGAGTACAGAGAATACGAAGGACTTGTGCATTCCATCTTTCTGTCCTCATGAACTCCTGTTCCTTTCATGGGCCATGCAGACAGCTGGTTTGCTCAAGCAACTCTCTTTGCTGTTTCCAAGGTCTCCAACCCCAGAGCTTTTATGGACATCTTGGAATTTTAAATTATTTATATGTGGTTACATATGAAATTAATTTAACAGCTGATAAGAGGAAAATTAGGGAAAATAGGACAGGATGAAATGATAAGTGAGGGAGGATAAGAACTGGGATCATAAAAAAAGAATTCAAAGAATTCAAAGAGTATGGAATCCACTGAGCCTCAGAGGTTGCCTCATATTATCTGCTTTGTCTGCTCTTTCTAGCAATCCATGACACATTTGTGGTCTGAAGTTTTAGATAATATCACTCAGTTTGAAAGCAAAGTTATTGTAAATGAAATGATGAAATGGACAGTAGGGTCTCAGTTCCTCAGGGAACTGACCTTTCGCATTCTCAAATACAAGAGTACAGCTGCCTCACTGACTTGTTCAGTAATGGTGTAAAAAATTAAATATTTCCTCCCCATTTAAGAATTCCCTTGTGTGTTACTGCACAAATTTGGGACTGCACCTATGATCTCTGAGTTTCATTTGCAAGGATTGTTATTGTTCCTATCATTTTGCTGATGACAACAAGCTGAGTGGTGTGGCTGACACGTTGAAGAGACAGGATGGCACCCCTAGGGACCTGTACAAGCTTATAGTTTCTGGTGGCCTTCCAGTACTTAAAGGGGCCTAAGGAAAGGGGGAGGAACTCTTTATCAGGGAATGTAGTGATAGGAGAAGGGGTAATGGTTTTAAACTAAAAAAGGGTAGATTTAGATTAGACATTAGGAAGAAATTCTTCACGATGAGGNCATCTTTGAACGTATTTGTAGCCCAAAGAAATGCTAATCATGAGAGGCACTTCGAGCTAGTCAATGGTGTTGTAACACTAAATAGCCATAACAGCACAAGAGTTTTTGACAATTATGTTCATGGGTTACACTTCTTAAAAGATGTTACCCAGTACTACTTATGAGGTATTTAATAATAAGCTACCCAAGCTATAATTTTGCCCTTGAAGAACATTAGTTTTGAGTAGGATGGAGGGTGAGGGAAGAGGTTGAAAAAACATTTTCCTTAATTTCCTCTGATCTATCTGGATGAAACCAATGTTTTTGAAGATGCTTCATAGACCAAAAAAAAAGAAAAAAAAAAAAAAGAAAGAAATAGTAAAAGCCCAGAAAGAATGTCTGACTTGCACTCACTTTGGAGCAGCAGGAAGGAGGATTCCTGCTTGGAGCTTGTCATAGCTGATTTGGATGTCTCAGGTTTCAGACTCCTGCCATCCCCTTCTCCACAGTGGAGATGAGGTTTGAACCACAAAAGTGCTGTAGGGTAATGCTCTTTTTTCCTGTGGCTGATAGAGGGCCCCAGGGTGAATTCAAACAACTCCTCCCCAGGAAAGCCGTGTAGAAATTATAATGTGGCTTTGCAAAACTTTTAGGAAAATCAGCACCAGCTCAATACTACAGGCGTGTTCCATGACTGACATTCATGGGCTGGCAATTCCATTAAAACAAGTGCTGAATCCGAAGAATATATTTTCTCCATTCCACCATATTCTGCTTATGTAATAGAGAGCATGATTTAGTCCAAGTCTTATCAACCTTCGTATTAATAGATTAGTTAACAGTGAGAGACCTTCCTAAGAATTACATTAAAGATATAGCAACCCAAATAATAGATGTAACATCTAAGCAGCCACACGCACAGTACACAGGAAGCTTGTTTAAATCCAAAACTAAACTGGAGAAGTGATGCAATCTTTTATTAAAAACTGCAGCAGAACATAAATACTGTTCCAGATGAAAGAGAAAAATGAACATGTCTAAGGAATTGATATCTTAATAACCTTCAGGGAGCAACAAACAGTTCTTTATCATATACATATATTACACATCACATTGTAACAAATGTAGATTTCTCTTTAGGGCTGACCTCTGAGCTAAGCGGGTATGTAATTGCTGACTACATTGGCTGCTCTTAATATGTCCAATTTATTGAAATAATTGCAATTTTGAAGTCTTCCATGGAGTTGATCAGCTTTCAAATGATTTATAAGCATAATGGGGCACATTTTTTCTTCTTTAACTTCACTGAATTTGCCTTACTTGGATATATAATTATTACTGTTGATAAATTGCAATATTACCAATGCATGAATATAAAGTGAAATTCTTTATTCCATTGTCTTCAACAGCTGTGGAGATTAGTTTATCAACACAGGGTTTTGTTTGTTTGTTTTGTGAAATGCTTAGATGAAAGGTAGAGTTGTTATATACAAAATTTATGGACAAACTGCAAATATAAGCCATAAGTTTGAAATGCACTTTCAGTTGAGTTATTTGGAAAACAATCTTATAGCATATAAGATACAGAAAAGCAAAATGTTAGTTTCATAAATAAATATAGAAAAGGTTCATGATTATTTCCTTCAATCCCATACATTAGGATGCATTATGGTTCAAAGGAGACAGAGATGGTCAGTGTTTGTTTTTTTAAAACAAAAGATTTCAGAGTATTTCATTCTGCTCTCCTGCTTGCTAGAGGTTAGAACAAAACTAAATGTTGAAATAGGAACATTTCTGTGGGATAAAAATTGTTTTGTGATCAGCTGTAGTTTTGAACTATATTCAACTTTTTTTCATTATTTCAGGGTGTGCTCTGAAAATTGGGGTGATCATATCCTCCATCATTAAATGACAAATTTCTTTCTCAGCGCTTGTATGTGACTATTACAGAATGTTCAGAAATAATCTAGCTCCTGCTTGACTACTACAGGCCACTTGGCAATTGGCATATGTAATTGTTGAGGAGTCCTCTAACTTCAGCGTTTTCTCTCTCTCCCTCAAAAACAGCTTTCATGTTGTCATGGGGAAACTTATCAGAAAAAAAAAAAAAAGCGAGGATTTTCCCAAGTATATATCCACAATATTTTTGGAATTTCCTATCATATCAAGCATGTTATTCTGTGAAATTATTACTAATGAGGCCTCACTTCCAGCACTTTTAAATATCGTTATATGAATTATGAGTTTAGATAAGTGCAAGTCCTTATCGCATTCCCTTTTGTTAGTGGTGTGTTAATAAAATGTAACTTTCTGGATATTTCATATGTGGGTGAGCTCATACTGTACTTCATATAATTTATATAATTTGCATACAGCCTGTCCCTTCTATTTTCATAAAGCTTTTAAGAACTTAATGTCTTTGAGGTTATTATTTTTTTTATCACTAGCTGAAGTTGCCAAGAGTTACCAAAAAGTCTTTAGGTGGCCCAGAGAGTAGGTGGATAAGCATGTATTCAGAGCATTTTGGCTGTTTTCTGTAGGAAACCAGGCTAACAAACAACCACAAGGATCTTTCTCTGCAGAATAATGATTCTGCAGTCCTCTCTTTTTCTTCTGTAGTTTTTACTTCTAAATTATTCCAGAAACCCTAAACCAAGGGCAGGACCTGGATGGACTGCCCTGGGAATAGGGCAGAAGTGTCAGCAGATCACAACCTTGTATCCTATCCTCTTCTTTTTGCTAGCCTTGTGGTCAAAATAGGTTAATTTTGTGTGATTTCAAGTTAGCTGTCTTGTCTGGTGTACTGAGAGACTATTTGTTGTTCATGTGTATGGGGAAAAGGTAGTGCCACTTCAATCATTATTGTCTTCAGAGAATCCCTGTTGACTGCTAAAGAACAAGACCTAGTGTTGGTTTTGTATCCATTGCCTGTTGATGACAGGACTGTCAAGCTTTCCATAGCAGTTATTGAGAATCAAAGTACATCGTGGAATGTTCTAGCTTTGGAACTTTCGGATATTTTTTTTCCCTTTACCTATCTTTTATATTAATTGCAGTATAAATAGAGAGAAAAATCACTTCATAATTAATCACGTATTCAAAAACGTCCATTACATGAACCCTTCTCGCTAAAGAGTTTGTTTTCACAGCTCATCCAAATGTGTGACATTTCAACCTTTAAGATATTCTGTCATTTTACTATCAGAATAGAAATAATAAATTATGCTTTTGAATCTAGAGTGCATGCATTTCTTTGACCCATAATACTGTGAATGTGGAAAGGTAGCAATCATCTGGATGTCCACATAGATATATATCTCAGTGAAAAGCACTTTGTGGCAACCGATGATGGATAAGGTACAGACTAACTGTTTAGCCTGGAAGGAGTAGGGAATCCTTTGTTGCGATTATTAAATTTTTTCCCCCTCCTTTCATACTTGACAACTCTTTTTCATATATTTTCTTATTAGGGAGTCCATCAATGCTGCATATAAATAATTAATATGTCATTTTAATAATTCAATATAGAAAATTCAATATAAACATTTAGAATGAATGCAGCTATTTTTCAATGCAATACACACTTGTATATTGCAGAATATTAAAAAAAAACTTAATATGCTGGTGTTTACTCAGGGAAAGACTTTTGATATTTTATTATCTGTTAAAGCAGAAAAAAAAAAGATAGAAAATTTGAAGATGATATAATTGATATAACAAACTAATCCTAATGTTATCATGTTCCATCACAGGAATTTCAGAAGCACTTCGTTAATTATAATTAGCAAATGGAAGAAGCACTTAAATCAGAAGAGCGTAGAGAAAAGGGTGTCAGTGAGCCGTAGGTATGGAGGGTGTGTTGACACTGGATTTTCAGCTGGAAGTTTGGTCAGACTCAGCTGAAGAAGCGAGAATGGAAACATCCCCCAGATGAGTCACCTGAATACCTTGTACCTTTAGGTTAGGATTTTATATTGCAGCTACTGTGCTGTGGATGCCAAGAAGGGTCTGTATGTTGTTTATATTAGCCTGGGAGCTTGGCCATTGGTAAACAGCCAGGAAAGCTGACATGCTCCCCTTTGACTTATTTCACCGTGAATAACAAAGTACATGAGCCCATTATGTGCTCATCAACAGCCACAGGTTTGGGAAGGAATTCTGACATGTAGGCTGGTGGGCAGGGAGCTGCAGCCAAGGGCCTGGCTTTCAGCAGATGGCTTCAGGACACACGCTGCTAGACCAAGACCTTAGAAAAGTGCAAGAACTCTAATTCTACCTANCAAATAAAAATTAGTTTCACCTTATTGTGATATACAGTGTTTCTCAACAGCACGCATTGGATAGAGGAGTTAGACCTCAGAGTAAGTAGGAGTCAGGTATGCGATGATGAGTAGAGTAGCTTGAAGGTCAGTTGAACTTCAGTGTCGGTGTCAGCCTTTATTAAGGTGGCCAAAATAAAAAATTTCAATCTGTCTAAAGTATTTTATATGCAGTCAGAAAGCATAAGGAAGATGGTCATTTTCAATAATAATAATAAAGCCTCACTTCATCCATTACAAAAATTTAGATTAATGAAACCTGAATGTTAACCTGTTGAGTGATACTCCAAAAGCGTAATGACTACAGCAATTGAATGATGCTCAATTGTCCACTTTAATTCTATTATATCTCAGGCAACAAGCCTGCAGATAATAGGAGTAGCAAATGGAACTATGAAAATCATAAACTTGTTACTCTGAATCTTTTTCCTCTAATACCTTGCTTCAAAATTCAGGGTCTAACTCTTCATGTGCCTATATATCATGCCTTTATTTGTTACTTTTTAAGACTGCAGCACAATTTATTTAGCTGTAATCTTTCAGTAGTTGCTACTTATGCGCTTGTGCCATCCACAGACAGGGCATGATGCTGCAATATACCATTTTGGTAATTCAGAGAATAGCATTTTTCTCTGTGAGTTGCCACTGATCATAAACCATTATGTAATGTATCACCTTTTAGATTTGCCACAAAATGTAAGTCTTGACTCTATGATTATTAAAGAGACAAAACTCTTTCCTGGATTGCAAAACTCTGTCAGAGCTCAGCTTTTGGACTTGTGATTCAATCTAGGTCCGTTAGGCTTCTCTTTTTTTTTTTTTTTTTTTTTTTTTACACCNTTTTTTTTTTTGCCTTCAGTTATTTCAAGAAGTTATTTGGGCTCTTTCCTTATTTCTTGGACATTTTCTTCTTTCCTAGTAAATTTCCAATTACCTTCACCAGAGTTATTTCCTACCTACTGTCTGAATCCTATTCATCATTTAATATTGGTAATGATTAGAAGTATGCACTTTAACAGAGATGATAAGCAAAATCCTGGGAGATTTTAAAGGAGACCTATTGTAGAAAGCAGGTTCTTCAGAAGTTTGAGATTTGCAGAAAATGTGATTTTGGCTGTCTTATTGCCTGAAGAATCTGGTTAATAGCTACATATAACNCCCCCCAAAAAAAATCATATTGGGGAAAAGCCCATCAGTTAATGTCTTATATATTGATAAGAACAATAGCCAAAAGAAATGGCAGAAATAAACCTGATGATTCTGGAGAAATGGGAAGAGTCTGAATATGAAACAAAATTATATCATGTGTGTAAAATCAGGTGTAATGAATCAAGGTTTTTCATATGAGTAGGTTGCTTGAAGAAGTTTAGGCACACTACATATGCGAAAAGGATCCAGAAAAGTAGAAGAATCGGCTTATAATCAGAACTCTGGAGGAAACTGTGTACACATAAACTACATTTTGCTGTGATAAATCCGTTCCCAAGAAGATTAGACTAAAAATTAAAAAGAAGCTCAAATTCTCATTGAAAATTACTGGAATTATATGTGTAGAAAAAAATGACTTGAGAAATTTGATGTGACATTATTGAATTAATTAAGAGAAGGAAGTCAGCGTGTTTTGTATGTGCAGTCAGACATGAAAGAAACTGAAGAAGTCGATTATTTAAGCATATGCAAAAGAAAAAAAAAAGAACACAGATCATGGGGAAAGGGCACAGAAAAACGAATGGAACTGGAGATCTGGGATTAAGTTCAGAAGATTGATAAGGAGCAGCTGTGGAGATGAATACACTTGAGTCAAAAACAGACAATCTGAATGTTAATTTCTACATACAAATTTACAAGCACTGAAATTTCCTAACATTTCTTATTTAACCTGCTTTAGTTTTTTTCCTGTTTGAAAAATGCCAATAAATAGATAAAAAAAATACATAAAAAGCAGACTTCATAATCTATGCCCTTGCTTTATGTCTTTTATAGTGACAAAGCTCTCTAATATTTTGCTTTCAGCTTTTACAAACATTTTTTATTGCAACAGAGCTTACAGGAAAATTCATCTAGATGTTATGGGAACATCATCTTCAGCTTCATCCCAACATATCAAATATCTTTGCAAAGTCAATGAAGGAGAAAATGATTTTGCTCCAGAAAGATTTTGAAAATCTTCCTGGATGGAGGATGTTAGGCACTTCTGTGGTTTATTAAAAAACTTCTTTAAATGACCAGTTTTTAATCTTTTGTCCTTCAAATTTCTTTTTGGGAACAAAGATATGTGAATCTGGACTAGAGTTATTTGATAGTCATGACCTCACCATGTGTTCAGAGTAAATCATGGGAAAGCTGCTTGGAATGTAAATGTTGTCCAGCTGGCCTAGCATCTCACCCAGCCTTCTTTTATGGTTTAATTCTTTGTTAAACTTGCTTTCATGTTCATTTCTTTCACTACATTTTGTGCAAACTGACATCCTCCTTATATTGTTTCTTTCCTGGACAGGAAACAAAAATTCTCACATATTAATGCTGTTACTGCTGCTGTTATTAACAACACTGTAGTTGTTATCTGACAATCCAAGTAATTAATTCACACATAATCAAGGTGTGCAGGACACTGTGCAACTGTTTGTGCACAATAACATTTTACACAGCAGAAAAGCTTGTAAAATTCCCAGCTGCCTATGACCTCAGAATTTTGGAGGCATTCTTTAGACAAAGAAAGAACCAAAACCATTGCCACAATAATAATTTTCCCCTCCTTCTAGACCTGCAAAGACTGATTGCTTGACCACTTGCACCATATAGAAGGGCTTAGCAAAACCTCCTTGTTTTCCCATACACGTGGAGGTTTATTTATCCTTTTCTCAAGCTACAAACAATTCTGCAGCAGGATCGTGTGCTCTATTCCTCCCCCATGTCACTGTTACAGTGCCAATTGCCATTACCTACTAGAAAACAGAACGGTTTCCCCTGTACTGCCCAGCTACAGACTGGGGGGTCTCATCTTATATTTCATCTCAGCCACTCTGGGATTCCACAGAGTAATTGGGTGTATAGTTCGATTGTTGTTGTACTTTCACTATACCGATCCTCAGTGAGCAAGGGATTTCTTCAGCTCACAATAAACCAGAAAGGTATCAGGATTAGGAGAAGGTATTACTTGAAGAAAGTAAAGAATAAAGTTTCTGCAAAAGACAAGTAGCTGTTTTTCCTCATGTCCCCAGTGTCATGAAGAGCACAGCAGAAGAGGTTTCAAAAGGGATACTGCAAGGCAATCAGAAGTTTGAAGGGTGGCTCTGCTGAAGGCTTGAAAGACAACTTTGTTGAGAAAAACTAACCTAGATCTGCCAAGATGAGAAAAGTTTAGTTTGCTTAAACTTGGTACTTGGTACTTGTACTTTGAGTATATTCCTTCTTACAAGAAAAGCCAAAGGGAGAACTCAAGAGCTGGACCCCTTGTCATCCAGTTTGTTAGCTTGTTGCTTGACATACACTTCTACTTTTCTAATATTTACTCTAACTCCACAAGATTATTTTTGTAGAAGAACTGGATCATTTGATTATTTCCTGCTAAATCTGAAAGACAATGATGTCCTCCATTTCCAGTTCTTCTCTGTGAAAACATGCAGGGCAGCTGAAGCATTTCAGGAGAGCTTCAGCAACATCCTCCTGTGTAGCTGCACAGTCACACCACAAGCAAAGCTGTGAATTCTCTTTCCTTCTGTCCAGGTGGCTGTATTACTTAAGCCAAACCAGAAATAGACCTTTGCATTACTGAGCTCCTATTCTTTAGTTTGAGAAAACTTTAAGACACAAGGGAATTTGATACTTTTTAAATTAAATTTAACAAGCACTTTTGATGAGGAACCAATATGAATGACACTGGCATATTCAGAAAATAACACTTCCCAGCATTGTGGAGAAGATTCAGGGAGATAAGACAAATACCTAATGAGCATGACTAAGCTCATAGAATTTTTGGAATTAACATTTAAGATGACTTCTTCGCCTCTCATACGCTAGCCTGCACTGTATGAAGCAGAAATGGCGGAATGTGTACATAGAACAGTCACCTGCACATATAGCTCAATGTTACGAGGAACAAAAGGCTAGGAATTTCTGCAAAATTCATATCAGGGATTGATAATAGTACTAATGCATTTTTTGTCCAGCTTCCAGTTTCTATAAGGTTTGTAGTTACTCTTTACTTTGCTTGCTAAGTTCCTGTAATCAGCCTCATTCTCCCCTTTGCCAGTTTTGTAGAATGACAGTAGAGACAGCCCCACATTTCTGTCATAATATTGAGAGGGCTTCCACAGAAGCTATTTACTGAGGGTTATGACAGCCTCTTCCTCGATTTCACATTTCCTTCCCCTTATTCGGGGAGGAAATATTTAATATATATAGTACATATAATAATACTTAGCTATATTATGAGCTAAATCATCAGTCTAGACAAACTGAATATCTCCATTCATTTCAGCTGATCTGCTTTAGCTTACATTCACTACAGAGCTGACCCTGGGCTAGAATTTGCTAACATGGTGCAAAAAATCTTCCTTTCATATGAGAATGTTACCTTTTATTTTTCATTGCTTCTGGAGTTCTCTCTTTCAGTATTGAATGTTGCTGATCCATTATAGTTTTTTTCTTGTCCAAGCATGTCTGTTATGGTAAATATGATGCTTGATTACTCTGCTTTGTTTTTTTCCAGGCACTGATCTCATTATGAAGAAGACAAGCTACTGCTTCATGGTGACATTATTAAATGAGAACATAATGGCAAGAGTAGTTAGTCATGTCACACTGTAGAGGGAACTAGAGGAAAAGTTGTGCTTAGCAGTGACAATGAATGATTAAATACTTACCATATCGCGAGCAAGAACACAATATTTCTGGTGCTGGGATTTACTGCTTAAAGTAAAAAAAAAATATTTTTGGTACAGCAAAAATATTGTCCTACCAATGCACTTGTATTGCTCTACTTGTTAAATAAATTTAACATTTTAAATTATCTCATAATGGAGGATAAAAATAAAATAATCTTGCTTCAATCACAAGAATAATTACAGTACCAGGAAAAAAAGAATCTTTTTTTTTCAAGCACTATATTTATTCTATGAGATATAAAAGTGTCGTTGGAGCCAGCACTTCCTCTGTTCTAATCTGGTCAGAAATGTGTTGATTTGAAAAGGATCACCTTTATCATTGAAAAGAAAAATGCCAAGAAGTCAAATAATAGTGAATTGATGTAACTTGAGCCAAAAAGTCAGAGCAATGCTGGTTTCAGCATACATTAAAAATCATGAAAATAGGCTTACTTTTAAATGGGAAGATAGTAAACAAATCTAAAATGTGAAAGCCATGAAAAATGAAATAAATACACTAATCGGAGTGGCTTTGCCATGCCCCAGGCAGAGGTTAACACATGCTGCAGACATGCATGGTCTGTGCCAATAAATATCCAGGGTAGTTCCAGCATCTACAACATCCTTTTGTTAGGATGGCATGTTAATGGCCACCCCCATAAGACTGAATGTCAGCAGAAGCTTCAGAAAAAATATCAGAAATATTTTCCAGCTCTGTATACTGCAATGAAGCGCTTCACAGCTCAGACAGCAAAGACGTGGCAGGTACAGAACAGCTTTGTTGCAACACAGTAAACAGAGCATTGCCTGGTAGTAATGACCCTCGTTCCTGCAGTTGGAGCACTGCAGACATGCTGCAGCCTTTGCTGGATGACACAGTGGAAGATGCAGCAAAAGAGGCAGAATCATCTGCAAAGCAGGGCTGGAAGGGTGCTCATCATCCAGTTCTCTGTGCACGAGGCAGGGCCAGTTAATCTGCCCTTCCCCTCCATCTCTTAGATGTCAGGCTGGAATATTTTTCAAAAACATCAAACTTCAAATAATGGTAATCCAACAACACCCATAAGAAACCTGCTGTACTAAGTTACACTCACCATTCAATATTTTTTTCTAGATTATTAACTTAAATCTCCCTTGTCCTCATTTAAACTTGTTGCTTCTTGCCCATTGAGCAAGCAGATATTCAGGATGGCTTATTCCCTTCCTCTCTGAGGTCATTTTTATGTATTTGAAGACTGTTATACAGATATACAATACAATATGAATTTCCCCCTCTAGACTACATAGCTCTTGTTCAGCATTGTCTGCAGGTTATATATCCAAGAGCTGTGAACATTCTCATTGTTCTCCAGTCTTTATCCAAGCAGTCTACACTTGAAGTATATGCCCAATATTAAGCACAAGACTCCAGCTAGTGCCTTACCACAGCTAAACAAGGCAAGAAAATCACTTCATGTGACAGTACTGTTTCAGATTCAAGTATAATGTTTGACTTCTCTTGCAACAGCAAAGCTATTAGGTTTCTCTTCAGTTTGGGATTTGCTATTACACCCTGACCTGATACTGCTGAGCTTCTACACTGATTAATAATTTCGCATCCTGTATTTCTGCTGTTGCTTATTCTTCTCAAAGTATAAAAATTTGTTATTGAATTGCATCGCAGTTTTCCAAGCTATATCTCCAATTTGTCTAAGTCATTTGAACTAAAGCTCTGACTTACAACATACTTGCAACCCCACTAACGTGGATAAAATAAAAAAATTAATAAAAGCACTCTCTGCTCCATCATCCAAGTCACTGATGAAAATGTCAAACAGTATTGGACCCAGAGCAGAACTCTGAGGAATGCCATTTGATATGTTTTCCATTTTGACAACACACTGATTACTATCCTTCCAGTACCGTTATCTAACCTATTTGCACTCACCTTGTGTTAGTTTCCTCTAGTCAACATCTTCCTATCTTGCTTAAGTGATGATGCGTGACAAGATCTCTGACATCTTCTGCCTCTCCTTTAAGCAGACTGAAAAATGTATGACTGTAATAGGAAGTCTTCTTCAGACAGGTGTGTTCTTGCTTTACTGCAGGAAATACAGAAGCCTCATGAGCTATTGCTTGATCTGAAAACTCGACTACAAGATTTCTGTATATTTTGGCCTCTGACGAAGAATTGATATGCTGATGTTTGTTCAGCCTGGAAAAGATGAGACTGAGCGGAGACCTCATCGTGGTCTACAGCTTCCTCACGAGGGAGAGCGGAGGGGCAGGTGTCGATCCCTTCTCTCTGGTGACCAGCGATAGGACCTGAGGGAATGGAGTCAAGCTGTGACAGGGGAGGGTCAGGGTGGATATCAGGAAAAGGTTCTTCACCGAGAGGGCGGTCGCACACTGGAACAGGCTCCCCAGGGACATAGTCACGGCCCCGAGCCTGTCGGAGTTTAAGAAGTGTTTGGACTATGCTCTCAGTCATATGGTCTGAATTTTTGGGTAGACCTGTGTGAAGCCAGGAGTTGGACTCGATGATCCTTGTGGGTCCCTTCCAACTCGGAATATTCTATGTCCTCTATGTCCTCTATGTTACTGAAGGGCTAAAGAGACCAGAGGCATGTCACATAGGTTTTCAACATCACCTTTGCAGTCATTTGTCTCAGAATATAGAATGAGATTTTAAGCACACCACAAGTCTTGTGTACCCTGAACTGTTCATCAGACATGAACAACTTGCATTTTTTGAACATGTTGCACACTGGAGGAACCTGTTCCTCCAGAAATGGCTACGGCCATTGCATCAGGCAGATGTCTTTCACTGACTCAGTTAAGATGCAGTCTTTCGTCTCATCCTGAATTTATCTATTACTGTCAGTAAATTATTTTATTTTATTTTATTTTTTATTTTATTTAATTTTATTTCTTTTTTTTTATTTGTTGCAAAAATTCAAAGTACAACATGAATAATCAAGTAAGTTCAAGGAAAAAAAGCAATTTGTGATTAGTCATATGCAAATGAAATCAAATTATGTTGCTATAGACAACATTGTTTTCTTTATTTTAATGTTTGCAATGGTTCATTAGCAATAATGAGGTAATGTTTAGATTTTTTTTTCCAATGCTAAATACTTTTTAAAAGACAAATTTTAAAAAGTGAAGAAAATAAGAAAAACAGTGAAGAAAAAAATTACAGAAATAGAAACAATGAACAGTTTAACAATAACAGTCCTTTTTTTGATGCTGTTTGTACCATATTTAGATCAGATGAACTGTTTTACAAATGAATTCTGTTAAATTTCCAAGTTACAAAACCAATGGCAGAAATTCAGGTCATCCATCATTCAGTGCATGTGTATGACCACCCAAATAAAAGTATAAGTGACAGTTGTTGTAGGATGTCAAAATAATGATCTGAAACTTTCCTGCAGTAAAAATAACACTAGACAGACATGTATACTTCTGATTCCAAAGTTGAATGATGGCAGCAGTGGATACCAAAATTTCATTACTTTAGTTTGCTCAGTGAAGGTTTAGAAATGTGAATGCCCAACAGTGCACAGGATTCCCTAGTAGTAAATAAAATGACAGAGAATAAGAACATTTAGCCTTGGGGGGGGGGAGGGGGGGAGTTGGAATTCAAAGCTCTGAAGTCCTCCCAGTTGAGGTAGGAACGGAGCAGGACACAGGTTTAGCACATTGCCTGCCAGAATACTTCTACACGTGAACACAATTGGGAAAGAGGAAAAATCTCAATAGATTAATGAGACAGATTTGCTCTTAGGTGTAATTTTGCACTCATTACTCTAATGGTCAGTGCTGAATCAGTAATTGTGTCTTGTAATAGCAGTCGTGTTCAATAAATACTTTGAAACACTAGGACATGTCCACAGAATTATAGAATCATAGAATCATAGACTATCCTGAGTTGGAAGGGACCCACAAGGATCATTGAGTCCAACTCCCGGTTCCGCACAGAACCACCCAAAAATCAGACCATATGTCTGAGAGCGTTGTCCAAACACTTCTTGAACTCCAGCAGGCTCGGTGCTGTGACCACTGCCCTGGGGAGCCTGTTCCAGTGCCCAACCACCCTTTTGGTGAAGAACCTTCTCCTAACACCCAGCCTGAACCTCCCTGCCACAGCTCCGTGCCATTCCCTCGGGTCCTGTCGCTGTCACCAGAGAGCAGAGATCAGCGCCTGCCCCTCTGCTCCCCTCGTGAGGAAGCTGCAGGCCGCCATGAGGCCTCCCCTCAGCCTCCTCTTCTCTGGGCTGAACAAACCAAGTGACCTCAGCCGCTCCTCATACATCTTCCCCTCCAGACCCTTCACCACCTTTGCAGCCCTCCTTTGGACTCTCTCTAATAGTTTTATGTCCTGCTTATACTGTGGTGCCCAAACCTGCACACAGTACTCGAAGTGAGGCCACACCAGCACAGACACAGCAGGACCATCCCTTCCCTCGACCAGCTAGCCGTGCCGTGCCCGATGCACCCCAGGGCACGGCTGGCTCTCCTGGCTGCCAGGCACACCATGAACTCGTGTTCAACTTGCCATCAACCAGAACCCCCAGATCCCTTTCTGTACTGCTGCTCTCCAGCCTCTCATCCCCCAGTCTGTACGTATAGCCAGGTTGCCCCTTCCCAGGTGCAGAATCTGGCATTTGCTCTCGTTAAACTTCATATTGCTGGTGATTGACCAGACCTTTAATTTGTCAAGGTCTGTCTGCAAGATCTCTCTNCATTGGGTCCAGAAGGGTGCTGTGAGAAACTGTATCAAAAGCTTTACTGAAATCCAAATGGATTACATCAGCTGGCTTCCCTTGGCCTACTAGATGGGTTACCTTGTCATAAAAGGAAATTAAGTTTGTTAAGCAAGACCTTCCCCTCGAGAACCCATGTTGGCTATGACCAATGACCGCATTGTCCTTCAGGTATTTTTCAGTGACTCCCAGAATAATTTTCTCCATAATTTTACCAGGCACTGAAGTGAGACTGACAGGCCTGTAGTCACCAGAGTCTTCTTTCTTGCTCTTCTTGAATACTGGGACAATGTTTGCTAGCTTCCAGTCAGCTGGGACCTCTCTAGATTCCCAAGACCTTTGAAAAATAATTGAGAGAGGTCTTGTGATGACATCAGCCAGTTCTCTGAGTACCCTGGGATGGATCCCTTTGGGTTCCATAGATTTATACGCGTCCAGCTGGGTGGATTCAGAATACACACAAAGCAATTCAATAGGAGCTCAGGAGAATGCTAAGTATCAGCTACTGAATTTTGTTTTTCAGTTACTGGTTTTGGATAACTTGCATCCAATTACTTTAGGACAGATGGACAAGGAGCTCTCTGGCTCCTTCATTCTGATTTTCATCAAGTCTTGAAACACCAAAGGTCTGGAAGCAAACACTGCAGCCCTGTAAAAAGGGGTTTAGTGGCAGGATCTCAACTTTGGGTCCTAAGCATAATAACGTCATAACTGTTAAAATATTATTAATAAACTAGTTGCTTAAAGTTAACTTTAAAAAGGGGGTGATATATATATATATTTTGGAACAAACGTGTTACTACTTTTTAAGTTTGGTTTGACAAAAGGAACAGTTTTGAATACTCAGACTTCCATAAAGTATTTAAACTGAAAGTGAGAACTGTTTTTGCTAAGAATCCAGAATCTACCTAGAATGGTTTAAAAGCAAGATAATGGCTATTTCTCAACATGCCAGTGGGTGAGCATCACTGAATGTCCTTATCAGGATCTTTTAGAGATTGGTTCTTAGCTCCATGTATTTTACCTTGCACGGCTAACTGTCAAGAAAACCTCAAATTGCTGCTGACAAAGTTCACAGAAGGCACAAGTAATGAGAATGGTAAGTAATGTTGAGTATAGCTTTCCCAAAATAAACCATTCACAATTACTTGATATATTGGGCTGCAAGCAGTTAATCTGGGCTTCAATAAAATCAACTTTAAAGTTGCCCATTTGGGAAGGAAGAATACAGAACCTGCTTACAGCATGGGTAGCTCTATTCGCATTAAAAATGGCTTTGAAAAGGGCATGCTGAGACTATAGCAGATAATCAGCTGAACATTGGCTCCAGTACAATTATTTGGCCAAAAGGCTAATGAAATCTTGGTTGTGCATATAGGAGTTTATCAAAAAGAAAGTTACAAGCAGCGATCTAATCACCTTTTAAATATTTGCATGTGAAACAGAAATCCGATATGAAAGGAGGTACATCTGTCCCACAGAGACATGTGTAAGAAGATACAATTGCTTGAAATTAAACCTAAAGAAGCTTAGTCAATAAGTAGAGCACGCTCTATTAACAGCAAAGACCATTAATCATTGGTACAGTTTAAGAAGAACTGTGGTAGATAACTTCTCCATCACTGGAAATTTAAAAATTGCTGGCTACTCCCCTAGTTTGTGCTGCAAGCAGAAGTTAATCAGGAAAATTCAATTACTTGTTTTATGCAGGCATTCAGATTATAGTGATCTTGTCTGTCTTTGCCATGTACAAATATACAGTGAATTTATAAGTGTGAAATAGTCTATCATTATGCTCTAGATCTTCATTTCTATACCAGAGTTTGAGACCTCCAAACCCTGCTGTGCAAAAAAAAAAAAAANTTGTATTCAGCTCACACAGATGAACAATGCAGAAAGGCTTTATTTCTATTTTGTCTGGTTTTGATGTTGTCTTGATATAATGCAAACATGACTGTAACTAAAATAGCTCTATTAATTGATGGGGAAATGTATCTTCTTATTAAAATACTAGAGAGTTCAATAATGGCCTTTACTGTTGATCTTATACGTAAACGTACAGGCATGACACAAGCTATTAATAATGAGCCTTTGGAAACATATATACTGATATTTCAGTCAGGGTTGTGAACAAAAACATAGCTCTCTGAAGGTTTTTTACATACAAGAAGAGCAGCTGGTAAAAATTCAGTGTATTGGCTTTCCTTTGCAAATATCACTGAACTGAAATCTTTCTTGTTAATAATATTAATGCTGTATTAAACCAGTGTATCTATTCAGAACATGATCATATTGTCAGCTAGCTGGTATAGCAGTAACCTACAGTAAGCGACACTGGAGCTGTATTTCATCTGAGACAATAATAAGGGTTGGGATAAATGAATTAAAAGAATTGCACTGTCAGCAGCACCACACATTCATAAGCATATTTTTGGAAACTTTTAAAAATTTATCTCCTGTTCTCTCAGAAATTTTTTTTATAGGGTAAGCTGGTTCCTAACTCGCACTGCTGATCATTGAGGTTACGGCTATATTTCCACTCCCATCATTGCTGTTATGGCTATGAGATATTTCCACTCCATCTATGGAATTTATACATCTATCCTAAGAAATACAAGTTGCTAATGTGATGCCATGACAAGAAGTGACCCTGTATGATTAACCTTTCAGAAAAGAAGTGAGTGAAGGAGTCTTTGGGAGCTTGCTTCCATGGTCCAAGATGCCAGCAACCTCAGTTGAAAACTCCTTTCAAGGGACAAGCAACTTGCATCATTCAGTAATTGCCTTCTGCTAGTTCTAGGTGAAGACTCAAAGCAAGCAAAAGCAGTAGTAAAACTCGATTACCTTCTCCCTGAATGCATTACAAATACTGACAGCTGTCATCCAGAATGTGAATCACACAAATATCACCCAGAGTGTACCACCTGGTGTTGACAAATTATAGTACCTTTGTCATCATTTAAAACATGCAGCTTATCCTAAACTGTAGAGGATATTTTTGAGTGTATCACTGCAAATTCATACTAGAAGGTATTCTTCATCAAACTGAAAATTTATAAGTCCTTTTCATTAAGAATGGAAAAGACAGAGACAGCTACCACAATAACAGATAAATATATGTGCAGTCTGCCTGAATATATGTAAATATATGATAATTAGCCAGTGTTCATGGTACAACATTTTCAAGAGGTAGTAAGGCATTTTTTTATCTGATTAAGCAGTGAATATGCAATAGTAAAAGGTCAACTCAATGTGAGTCTGTCACGTGATGTTCTAACAGCACCATGCCAATTTAACAGGGTAGGTATCATTTAAAGTAAAAATTCATTTTCTCAGCCATCATTTTCCCTAATGTCTCACAACACAAGAGACACATTCAGGGAGTAGAGAGAAACGTAAGTCATGACTTCAAGGCAGTTTTCATTTCAGACATGGTGAAATACTGAGAAAAGTCTGATCAGGCATTTTCAATCTCTGCGCTGACAGCCTGAGTGACCTTGGAACAGTGCAGGGTGAAGCGCACGTAACAAGGGGATATTTGACAAAGCATACCTGCCTTTGAGTTTGAATTTCATATTTAAATGTTATTACTTTCATTTCGTAGATGAGGAAGCTTAGGCAAGCAAATGACATGGCTACAGTCACCCTATGAGAGGCAGGCTAAAAAGCAATGAAAAATCTTGACTGTCAAAAATCTGCTAAGACTGCATAGTTCTGATTTCTCAGTATCACCTGTCCTTCATCTGCAGCTTGCGTAGAAAGTGCCTTACCTCTCCTTGCCTGAAAAGGGTATCTTCTGTAGAGCAACTGTTATATAGTAGATAGCTGTAGTTTAAAACCAAGGGTTGGATGAACAAGACTGAAGTCCTTTCAGTCCCCTCTACCAGTGGATACATTTCCCAGAGCTGCCCTCCAGGAACTGCCTGGCCTACCTATCTTAATATACCCCATCTCTATCCATTCAACTCCTTCAGAGTCCATTCATGCCATTAAAATTCTAGCCAGACAGTCCCTATAGTGAGATACAGCTGCCTGATATTGGAAAGGCATTGTTCATATCAGCAGTTCTCACAGGAATGGGCTTAAACACGCAACTTCTGTCTTCTAGAATCGGGGTGTTAATAAAAAGAAAGCACATTTTACACATCACACTCGAAGTGGATGAAGAGAATTACAGTGGAGTGCTATGCAGTTGGCTCCACCGTTAAGCTGAGCTCTGTGTATATGTGCAATGCAGTAGTGCAGTTTTAATGAGAAACCCCCTGAAAGTTATTACTGAGAAGCAAAGTATTGTTATGCAGTTTTATTGCCAGATCATAGAATTCATCTTCTCTCCCTTGGCCTGAGCTAAGCACACAGTAAAAGAAGACAAAAAAAACCCTTCTCATTCCAGCAGTACCTTTGGAATGGCTTTCTTGTCTTGAAGGTTTGTAACTTTAAGTCTTGATCAGTTTCTGTATCTTTCTGATTTAGGTGGTCCACATGCATGTATCTGTTCCACTGGTACAGGATTTTTTCCTCCCATACCTCCCCCAGCACAGCAACATCCTGGCTGGTTGCCAGCTCATTTGGTCACTGCAGTGTGTGATTCGCATTGGCAATTCAGCAGTATGAAGAAAATTTGAGTGCCCAGATCACTGCTGGGGCAGTCATGACTGTTGCTGCAACAATTTAGACTTAACCACTCAGGTTTTGTTTCTTAAGATGCTGTCACACAGCAGAAATCAGCATCAATTCCTGCAGCGGCAACTGACGGGATGACGCAGAGCCTGGCAGGAGGTGCAGCTGATGAAGAGCCCAGAATGGAGAAAGAAAAAATTGACAAAATTGATAGGGAAGAAAGGATGCAGATGCTGCTGTTTTGATTAATGAAGTAAAAGCTGTTAGCGATGCTCTAGTTAAAGACTGCTGAACGTCTCCAACAAATCACATACTCAGAAAATTAGTAGGTCTAGTATGACCTACTATATAACTAGTATAACACACACTGCTTCTCTTGTGTTTGGCAGGAGTAAAAAGGCAATAAAAGGGTGTTGTTCTGCTCAGGTTATTGATTGCTGACCTCACTTTCTACCTTGGTGCTTCACTTCAGGATAGGGCTTGGGGATCTCTCAATGTCTATGTCTTTAGCAGTGCTGATGCTGTGTCCTCCTGAGGACTATGCATAAATCCTCTGAATTCTTGTCCTCGTTCTGGAACTGACACACTGCAGGTTCTGGAGCAAGTAATACAATCTCTGTTTCAATCTCCCCCACATCATTATCATTACTATGGCTTATTGGCATGTACGCATCATTCACGGAGGTATTGTGGCAAATCATTAATTAATATCAAACAGAACTCCTGTAATATCCAATGCTATCTAAATATGAAATATTTATTTAGCATTCCAACAGAAATAAGGACAAACAGCATAAGGAATTTGCTGTGGCAATAATCTCTTTCAAGAGCTATGTCTCCCTTTTCTTAAGCACTCTAGTTGTGGCCAGAAAATCAGCTACTGTAATTAAGTATGATGATTAAGTACCAGGAAGGAATCTGGACCAGATCCCTTCTCTTTGAAGATAATTTGCTAAGAAAAAAAAAACCTGATCCCTTGTGTAATGTTTATTTTTTTCTCTTCCCTATAACCCTTACAGTATCTCTGTATTCCTAACATATCCCCTAAAGAACCCTCAGCTTCTACACATGGTCTGTTTTCCAGCTATTAGATTTAAAGCTACAGATGTGTTGAATTACGAGCTGAAATTGATGTCTGTAATGCTACCTAATAGTCCAGATTGTCCACTGTAGGGGTGCTGATTTGAAATATTTCTCCTCTGTAGAGCTACCACTTCCAATGAAATTTATGAGAACTGAGTATTTTTAGGCCATAGGCCCCGAAGTCACATTTGGTTGAAATTGGCCAATTGCTTCAAAAATCCTCAGGAACTGACAGGTGGGTCAGTTCCACACTGTACTTCCTGCTATATCATGGAAAAGGAATGAGAATTCCTTTTTTTTTTTTTTCTGAAAGCTAATTTTTATGAAGTATATTGTTAAAGTTTCTCTTAAGTAATTTTTAATGAAACAGAGTGTGACTAAGCCCCTTCTCCCATTTTAGACAATACAATCTGAATAAGAGTTTTCTTGTACATCCAGTAGCTGTCTGATTAATCACAGAGCATTACTACAAAACAGGAAAGTGTACTTGACACAAACATGCACAACACGGAAAACCATTTTTAACAGAAACCTTCCAGTCTTTTTTTATTCACATAAAAACAAAGAAGGATGCAACACATTTTTTTTTCTTTATAGGTCACCTCTACATTTGCATCCATAACTGAGAAAAATGCTGTGATACAACTAACAATCCTTAGGGAATTCATGCACTGGTGAAGAAAAATTCTCCCAAAATTCAGTCCTTTGAATGACAAATACTCTTGTTAATGAAATACAAGGAAAAAGTAATTTTTTTTTTCTATATCTGTAGACTTAGGCTGGCTGAGATGCTTGGATTAGATACATGTGGGAGCTAGGACAAGGTCCAAAAGACAACGAAAAGAGGAAAACACCCATAAACATGGACTAGAACAGCTTAAACTTCTTCAGAAACACAATGCTCAGCTCAGAGTGTGATGGTAGATAAACTAAAGTGTTGATCCTGTGAGGTGCTGGATGTTTCAAAGCACTAGAATAACAAGGACTCTGGGGGAAATACTGCTGACCTCTATGGTTCACTATGAAAAATGACATTACTGTAGATTCTCTGCTTGCAAATAAATTACTCTGTCACTCTACTCAGACTAGTCAGAAATCCATTCTCTTCTAGTACAGAAATACAGGCTTATGCAGCTGCTCTCTGCTGGAGGAAAGGACACTCACAACATCTATTGAGCAAATAAATATACTTTCGGCAACTGACTGAGGTTTTGAAGCAAGCTCTGTTTCAGCAGCTAATAACAGATCATCTTTAACTTGCATGAAATGGGCCTGTGTTTACATAATGAGGATTCTGCTTTTGCTGCCACGAATTGCATATGCACAACTTCGCAAGCTTGCTAAGATGCATAATTCAATAAGTTTTGCATTGCCACTCCTGTTGTTCTCCTTGTCCACTGATGCCACTGATATTTGACTTCTGCTATATGTAGTTATCCAGTGTCGTTCCAGCAGAACTTGTCCCCAGATACCCATATCATGCTTGTCTCTCTAGCGCACAACACATGGCCGAGGTTTACACTACAAAACCGCTACCTAGGCATGTGGCAACTTTGGCAGTACCAACACTGTGTTGAGATCTTTGAATTGAAAATCACAAAAGTTTAGGGCCTCAGTGTCACTAAGTGGTGTCCAGCAGAGCCCTGGGCAAACAGGGTGACACAGCTAATGTGTCCTAGAGAGGGTAGCCCAGAGCAGCACAGATGTGAGCAGCTCTGTGTTACTTGATTAAGGACAACTTTGAGCTGAAAATGTCTTTAGCAGTAGACAAAGCACAAGTTTCCTTACCTGGAGTACAATTCACTGCCTTTAGAGTGAACCTTGATTGTGGGTTTAAGCGGTTAGATGGTCAGGGTGTGAGGAGTTATGTGAAGCTTGAGGCCAGAGCTATCACAGTGGTGTCAATGCAGATAATTGTAGTTTCAGAGGCTGAAGTACTCTTAGCATAGGCAAGAGCTTGTGCAAGGTCAAGAGGAAGCGGTTCTTCACCAAGTTCCTCAACAGTCTGGAGCCACCAGAGGACAGTCATGAAGCAGAAGGAAGCCAGAAGCCTTTCCCTGTGCATGGCAGGAGGCTGGCACCAGAGAATAAGCAGCAAATTGGAGAAACACGAGTGGTGCCCTGATGCTCCCTTCCTCTGCTCTGCCATGCAAAATTCACTTGGGTAGCTATGATATTCTGGCCCTGAAATTTGCTGTCTGTCTGCAACTTGCAGTGTAGTCAAAGGAAGTTTGAGTACATGGAAAAACTGCAGAATATGGGCCCAAGGCTACGTATAGGTATTTACTATCCATTCAGGATTTATAACTGAAGTGGATATTCTGGCAATGTGATAATGATTTGATTACAATTTTTATCTCTGTTTCTCAGAGTATCAAAAAGGCCTATAAACGTAAAATTTATCTCCTCCATCCATATTCCACTGCAAAGTCTACCAAAGTGTGTAAGCCCCTGTGTGCCAGTTCTGAGGACTTCTTGTGGGAAGTTTCTGTGTTATCTCTACCTTGTGCCCTGGCCAAGAGATTTCTTGGCCATTAGCCTAAAACAGAGCCACTGAATGGCAGATTTCTCTAAGCTTGCCAGGTACCCATTTAGTGTCTGGTGTAGCCCTGTAACCTATCAAGACATGCCTAAGGCATCTGCTAGCAATGGTTTCCTTGTCTGAAAAACAAAAGGACAACAATTTAACCATATGTTGTAGGTCATCAATACTGTTCTAGGTCAAGAGGCAAACAGTAAAAGGGAGTTAAACAGGGACAACATGTAAAAGTAGTTTGTATTAGTGCAAAAGGACTATGAAAATTACTGTGTTCTGCATTAACTCTGTAACTATTTGATAGCTTGGACTGGTTGAAAACAAATCTCCACTTTTGATGGAAAACACCAATTGGATTCCACGAAACGTTATTTTATTAATTTTAAACTTTACCTATTCAAAATATCTGAAAATACGAAGATTTTATTGCACTTCATTTACTGTCTTAATTGAATAAAAAATGTGTATTTATTTTTCCCATCTTCCAAAAGGGGAAATAGGGGCAAAAAAGTATTCAAATGAGCTGAAAAAAAATCTGAAAAGGTATCTCGGAGCACACTCAGAAATCTTAGGATTTTGGACATCTTACTTTTAATCACAAGCTCAGCATATTTAAAATTTTAAATTATGTTTTTCTTGCTTATCTGATAAAGTAAACTCAAATATATGAAAAAAAAAGTTATTTCAGATAGAATTGAAATTCTATGCTCTTTTTTATCAGCACATTGCCAGAGGGAACACAAAATACCTGATAATCTATTTCCTCTTACAGAGAATTTTTTATGACAGTGACATTTTCTTCTTTCTGTACAGAGGCGACCAGATTTTTCTGTTATCCATCACATATTGTAATGGGAGGTTATAGCACTTCATGGAACAGGGATGTGAGGGTGCCAGTGCGGGCTTTGTTACTAGCCCTGCAACTGGCTCACTGCAAACAGGACAGGGACAGCAACCCTAGATTCAAAAGCGTTGAGTAGAGCACAAAGGATTTAAATCTGTACAGCAACCCTTGCTGACTGGCTTTTCTGTAGCTAAACCCTACCAACTGCTCCACGTAAATGAACTCTATTAATTCCAGATCCAGGTTGGCATATCTGCAACACTCTGCTGGTTACTTGCTTGGATCTGTGCTACCTTACATCTCTGTATGATGCTCCACTGCATGAAATAGATTTGTCCTTAGTGATTGTGATTGATAAACTTCATTTGACGTGTCTCAGGTCATTTGGCTCTGGAACTGAGATTAGATAGATTTGTTTTGCAGGTGTGTGACAAAGCATAGATGTCCATAAAATCAGGACTTTCAAAAGGAGACAGTAGCACAGCTGTGCTTGCTGCATTAATAGACTGCATTCACATACCTGCAAATTCTTTATCTACTCGTGTGCTGAAATTTTCCACCCCTAGGACCACACCTTGAAAATCAATATTTTGGAAAATCTGAAGAAAACAAAATTTACATTTCAAAAATTAATTTCTGTAAATGAGACAGCCCTTTGGAAAACAGTAGTAGCAGTGTGTCTCTGCAGTGAGAAGGCTGGACCACCAAGTACACAGCCCTGCATCTTTCTGATTGTCAGAAATGAGGCTCTGGACTTAGACACCATACTTAGTTGTTACAGAGTTAGTGTCTATGTGTGTGATAGGCTTAGACAATTTTAGACAACAGAAATCTAATCAACATAGTCAGTGAGTCCAGAGAGCTTTTCAGCTTCCAGTGTAGGTGTCTATTCTAAGATGAGAAAAATAACTCTCTAGTGACAAGATACAGCTGCCAAAACATCAGTGTCTAGTGCCAATTACATGTTGTGGGCTGACCTGCGAGGTCTCCAGCTGCTGCTCCAGCAAGACACTGGTCTCCCACTGGGATGGGGTCATATTGCCCAGTCCTATGGAGATGTACTGCACCTGGATATCTATATTTAGGCAACTGAGTACTGTCTCATTGACTGTATCAACTAGATCTTCATTAACTGTACTGGGGGTTGATAATCCTGACTGGCCTGTAGACAGTATACTGTAGACACCTCAAAAATTTAGGTGGAGCTGGTTACCACTCTGGTTTCATATGCACTTGTCATGGGTATGTCAGCTATAGTCAAAACAGTGCAGTAATCGCAGATCTTACTGGGTGTGACAGCTGCCCAGCCATAGTGAATGATACTGGCTGAGAGTTTGTGCTGTGCACCATGGCTCAGTCATTCGTCTTAACCTTCGTCAAGATGAACAGACACCACAGAATGTGTATGGCATTTCACCAGATTTCTCTAACACTGCATACAGTTTCTGCAACACCGTGTACATGAGCAGTGAGGGTTTCTTTCCCAAGACTTGTTGTTTTCCCGTGGGTTTAAAACAGCACAGCCAAGGGCTGTCACCAATCAGTCTGCGTGGAGCACTGCCCTCAGACACGCTGCTCCCAGCTCTGAATGATAACTTGGGATGCCTTACTGGATAGACAGCCCTGCATGTCTATGAATCCAAAGACTGTATTAGACACTACATCACACTGAGAACATATGTCTTATTGATAATCAAAATGTTTTTCTGATTCACTGCTTTCTGAAATTCAATCCTTCCTCCTGCAGTTGTGATTGAAATCTGAATTTGCAGGTGCACATGTCATATAAATGAACTTATTTTGCTCTGCAGAGCTGCCCTGACATTTTTTATCATGCTAACATATAGTGCAGTTAAGAGCACTGCTGGACTGAGGTCTAAAATGCTAACATCATATCTAGAAGCATAAGGGTTTTCACTGGAGGTCTAATGTCCATTTCTTTACCAGGCATGACTCTGCTTATCTTACAAAAGCTGACAAGAGCTCTGAGTTGGGAAGATTGATTCTTGCTTCTCTATTCTTTAATTAACCTATCCTCTACTGCACTGTCTAGTTAATATTAATGCATTCTCCTTGAGCTCTGCTACTTACCCATCATGCTACCTGATCTTCCATTGCCAAACAATTAAAATATCCGCCCCCCCCCTTTTTTTTTTTGCTTTTAATTAACTTACTGTCTACATTTTATGAGATGGAGGTATTTTATTTTCCAAATCTAAGTATTCAAATTTATGAATGTAGTGAAAGTGAGCAAATATTTGGAATACAAAAAGCGTCTCTGTGGTTGTTCACATAGAAAACCCAAATATTTGCTTAGCTCTAAAGTGAATTAATAGCAATTGGATAGTTTGCCTTCTGCTAGTTATGCTAAGTATTTCTGACAAATGAGTAAATGAGTGAAAATTGCAGAGAAACCATATATTTTATTTTAAAATGATATTTTGTGGGAAAATAGCCAATTTCATCAAAATTCTCATCTGAGTCAATTTTTTTCTAAACCTATTTTTCTAAAAAATTGAAAAAGATATCCTAGCAATTCCACTTTTCAATAGAGTATTTTACCAAAAATGGACAAATATTTTTTAAAATGTTACAGAAAAATCAGAAAGAATGACAAATCCATTTAATTCCTTATAGAATGAAAAGAACTTTCAAATTTAATTTTTTCCAACATGCAAAGAAGCTGTCTTTTAGATGTGTAGCGAAATGTTTGTTATTAGTTGGACCTTGCCTTTGTGGTGCTCTACACTTTAAAGAAAGTGTTTAGTCATTGTAAATAAATGAAAACTCCAAATATTTTATATAATTGAATATGTTTGACCATCTACCTAGAAAGATTGAAAAATCATTCAAACTCGATGGGAAATGAAATGAATTTTGAATGCTCAGATGCATAAAAATCATAAAAGAATAAACTAAATGACCTAAAATTTCTGTGTACAAAATACATTATTAAAGATATTCTTATTTTAAATCACATGCTCAAATCCTACTGAATTTAAGAAAAAATAAAATAAAATAAAAAATAAAGGAACTGACCATGAAAGTGAAGTTGAGTCTATTAGAGTTTTGGCAGAATAGTGTTTTCAGTTAATGGACATTGAGTTTATTGCAATTTTATGTTTTGTAAATACATACATCAATGCAAGATTTTCAGTTGTGTGAAACTAGATACTAATGCAAAAGATTAATTATGTGCAAATAAAAGGATTTTGTCAGTTTTAGACAACAGAATATAGGGATAACATAAGACAAAAACTAGTAGGGTCCGATGAGTTTATTTCCTGGCTTGGAGCTGCAGAGCAGTTCTGTGCCTGTCACCTAAAAATATCATTGCCAGGCTGCACAGTGCAGGCACTGAAATGCTGGCAGTCTGAAAGGACATGTATATAATAGCATATTCAATATCTGCTATTATTGTAATGTCAGACAATGTGCTGTCTTTAGGCACTTGCTACTTGCAAAAGCACTCTACCTGAGCACTAAGCCCTAGGGAAATGACTTGAATAACTGAAAAACTTGTTCTTACTGTATTGTGGTAGACATAGCAATGACAGCCATTTGCCGGAGTTAAATGAAGTTCATCTAGTGCTAGCTCTGAATTTAACCTTGCTTTAATCTCAGCTTATAAGAAATCCAGTTGCTTTATAGCTGAGATTCACTAGAAAGGTGGTTTCAGAACATTGTACTTCATTTATTGGTAAGCAGATGAGGAGGAAGCTGAGACCTGTTCACACAGGGTTTACTGACACCAGGTCACCAAATGAACGATAGTTAAAGCTTACACCTTGGTGGTCTGCAAACTGTCTGACTTTCAGAGCAGTTCATTTTTAGTTTTGCCACCTCAGCATACTGAGCCGTGTTATCCTTTGCATATCTTCGCAGTGCAGTTACTCTAGGGACTCATCAGATCATTTTTGTCCATGAGACTGAGGAGGAGAAAAAACGCCTAAAGTGTTTTTACATTTGTAGCTCTTCTGATTCAGGTCCTTTAAAAATTTGCTTGTTTTCTAAGAGTGATGTGTTATAAATTATCACTGATATGGGGCATGCCTGTGGAAAAAAAAAAAAAATGAAATATGACTTTTCCCCACTGATTTTTCTATGAATATAATCAAGCTCCTGTTTTATGACATATTTCAATAATAACGGGCTGAACTGATTTGTACCTGTGATACTCTGTAATCACCGGTAACTCAGTCATGAAAGATGTTATTATGGTATCTTTGGCCTACAATTTGGTGGGCATTTGCATTCAGCTTGGCTACATTTTATCCCTTGCTGATAATTAATTGTCAGCACACTGTAGTCCATTAAGGGTGTGTGAGACTGAGACACAGCTTGGATCTCATATTGTATTAGCACTGGAGAGGCTTTATCTGACAGGGCAAAGAATGTAAGTGCTTGGTTTACAGGTAATTGAACCGCTTATCTTTATCATGACTGATTCATATAAGTTGCTGCAGAAAGCAATTAAATAGTACAATAAAATGAAGAGTATAATTCTGGATGAACTTTTAATTATAGTTGGAAATGTTCGAAATCCGAATGAAATTCTTGGATTAGCTGTACCTCCCCACTTTCCTTCTCAAACCACTTTTTCCAGGTAACAAACTCACCCCTGATATCTGTTAGAGTGGAAGTCTGTCTTTTATCTCAAACCCTCAAAGCACAGGACTTTTTCCACTACCTGAGATTTCAACTTAGGCACTAGCTGGTTTGGCTCCTTGGCAGACTTCATGCATGTAATGGTGTGGATAAAAGGCAGCTCTTTGGATCAACGTGTAACTCCTGTATTTATACCAGAGAAGGAAAAAGTGAAGACAAGCACAGCTGCAGAGCTAAATCTTATCCTTCCCTTGGAAATTTTGGAAGCCTCCTCTTTGACTGACTTGTTCATCTGGGACTTTGTGCAGGGCATAGGAGATACATTCTTCAAGCTCTCAGTCTATTCCTGATGGTGACCATGCACTCACTGCCTGGTGGTGTTTGAGTTGCATATCTTTTCTCAGGATAGACAAATTGTACTGAGGCTATTGTAAGCCACTGGCTTCTTGAAAGTTAAATCTGGAATATGTAATAATGTTAAATAGTTTGGTACAAGATTAACATTAACTGCCTGACACTGTTTTAAAGGGGGACTTACTTGCACAAGCTGATTAATATGTCTTCATACACAACCAGAGAGTTCAGCACTTACCAGAGCTATCTAATTGCAACAGCAAAAGCCATCCAAAGACAGATGAAGGGCAGAAACATGTAGAACTGAGAACGAACTTATTCACAGTTTTAAACAGAGCAGCAGGCTCGTATACCAGATGTTACCATCAATCCAATCAAATAGGTTGATTGGATTGCTCAATTTTAATAGGTGAAGTACTGTAGCAGATGTATTTGCCCAAACCATGTATACCATGAAGAATATTATTTTCTTTACTAGTTTATCATGAAAGTCATTAAAGTACCATTTTATATTTAATTTACTGTAATCAATAACATTGTTTTAAAGACTGCCATTGTAAGAGCTGTTTTCTCTTTACAATTTACTGGTAGGAAACAACAGCAAACTGCTTGCTAACTCAGATACATGTAAAATATTTTTATACAAGATTTCTCTGCTCCTTCCAAATATTTCTGCCCATCTTAATGATATGTAAGCTATATTCCTGTCCTGCTTGGAGACTTTGGGAAAACTCTTACAACCCATAGTAAATGACACTTCAAACAAATCACCATTATCAGGAGATTTGTTTGTTTGGAAGGAAACAAACAAGCAAAGAGAAGACAAAGGATAAAAATTCATTTTTCAGTCAGTCCTGTATCTCCAAGTATTTCACAACTACCAATAAGGATATTTGTTGTCTCTATGAAGTATGTCCACACACTTTTTTCAGTGTTGCCTTGAACCCAGCCAAAAATGTTCATCTTCTTTGTTGTGATTTTTTTTTTAACTTCTGAAAATGTTTGCAATGGCTGTGCAATTGCATTGCTCCAATCTGTTGAAAACTGGCTTTAAAAGTATCATTTGATTGTGCAAAAACCATTGCCAAAGAACAGAGCCTGGATCCTAAAACAGTGTCTGCGGGTTTGGACCATATTTCCCATTAGACATGAAGTATTATCTCAGGCCATCATAAATTTATTGAATGCGGACTACAGCTATAATGACTGATAGTCATGAGGTGTACCACAGGCTAAGGTTATGTTTTTTCTGGTAAACTCTCAGCACAGCTGATGAATGTGCACCTGTATTCATTTGCATCCACAAGTAAGCATTTGCCTGCAACTAGGTAGAGAGGATACAAATCTATCTGTCAGCTATCTACAAACCTAATGTGCATCATCCTTTGAATATAACACTACAGGCATCGTCTGCACTAAATGCTGTTCTTTGCAACTGAAGTGCCCATCCCAGAATTGTTTTGATGTTATCCGTACGCAAAGCTCCGCAGTTCATGTTCAATTCCTCCTCCATGGTTGCTTGGAAGAATCTACTAGTGTCTGTGATGTTTGTTGTAGCAGGTAAGTGATTCTGGTAGCTTCTGTTAAAAAAAAACCAAACAAACACCACCAACAACAACAAAACCTGGAGATGTTGCATCAGAGCCATAAAAATTTGCTTATTTTGGATGTGTTCTGATAGAGTTCAGGAATTTAATCTCTTTTAGTTCTTTTTGAGTGAGTGATTGCTATGCTGAAGTTCTGTCGCTGAAGGCATTGGAAACCAATCTAACACAAAATCACACAACTTGTTTTTGAAAAATACCCACAGCACACATCTCTCAAATGTTATTCCTAGGGACCTCTTTAGGAAAAAGGGCAAATAAAAAAAGGAAATGTGCTGCTCTTGCCTTGCAGCCTAGGAAGATTGCAAATGTGGTTTATGAACACAAGTGGGAATATTGGGATAGAAAACTGGCACTGAGCCACACTGTTCCAAAGCACAGCACACTAATTTGTAACTACCAAGTTCTGTGGCTCAACCTTCAAGAATTTCAAGAAAATTCTGACTGAGGAGATACACAGGTAGAAGTGGGGGTTTATATGTGATAACATGAAAAATAAAGTTATTATTGACAACAGTTTTCGAGACTTGCTAATGGCGGAAGTAGCTAGTCTCAACTGGACTCAAATTAGTGCTCCATCACTATATGTGACAGTGAGACCTCTCCGAGCAAGACACAAATTTCCCCACGTCTAATTTTGAAATAAAATATATAACTAGAAAACTTCTTCATAACCCATGCATTTTGGAATACATTAGTCTGTGACTCTCTCCATAATGTTCCTAAATCAATTGAAGAGGCCTGGAACTGTGTCCTCATGCTTCTGCCTGGGATTTCCTAGGTTGAAATGCAAGCACATGTTGCACAGATGCCATCTGGGAGACAGTGAGCCAGATGTGCTGTAGACCTGTTGAACTCACAGTGCAAAACCAGATCAACTGCAAACTGTTTATAAATGGCCCAAATCTTGTTCTCTTATTTAAAGAACATTTCGAGGGGAGAGAGGCTGTTTTGCTTGCCTCCATCCAGGATCCAGGAATCAGAACTGGACTCAACCATCACATCTCTCCAGATCTGCTGTGGCAAAATTGACGTTCTGCATTGCTTCTGAGGCAGACCAGCAGCTAGTTCTCTGTGATCAAGCAGAGAAATCAAGATGATGTGCAGTAAAGATTTTGCTTATGGAGTACAGATTTTGATTAAATCCTTACCTTTTCCTTTCTCAGACATGATGGCAATGTGTCAGGTCTTTGGGGATTACTGTCCTACATGCTGAACAAGGCATGAGCACCTGTCCAAAGCTTAGTAGTTTACACGATTTGATTCCTCTGTGAAAGCACTTAATCTGGACTTCAATTATTAGACTGCATTTTAATAACAGAATATTCACATTTCTCCCATTTTACTTTCTGAAACAAATATTACCAGGGATGATTTTCTTATTTTTCATTTCAGTGGCTAAATCTGTGTTGAATCACTTAAAATTCTGTGACAGATTTTGTCAAAGCAGAAGAGTCCACAAACTAGTTTAAATAGAGAAGAATATGAAACTAAATGGAAACTATGGTATATAATTGTATTCTTCACAAAAGATAATATCAAGCATCCATTTCACCCAAAGCAACCAGGAAATAATTAACTAAACTTCGAGACCTTTAATGCAATAGTGATACTTTATTTGGTAAGTAGCTACTCCAAAAGAAATTAAAATAAGCTTAGAGATCTCAGTGTAAAAAGGAGTGTGTAATTTTTGAGAATATGGATCAGTAAATGATAATGATAATTTTCTTATAAGTCATTGTTTAAACAGTATTTTGGCTCTCTGAAGAAAAGTAGATCAATCCCAAGATCAACATGTAAAAGAAAAAAATCAGAGTTTAAGCAAGCAGGGGAATATAATGATCACTTAAAACCTGTACTGATTAAATTAATGATTTATAATGAACTGTAAAATCTCTGGTTGGAATATTAGCTAAATGAATATGGCTTTACTTTGTGTATTAACCCACAACCTACTTTAACAAAAAATATGTCAGTGATCTGTCAGATGTCATAACCATGTCCTCATCATTACGAGGTCTTACAAAGGAGTCAGTATAGACTTTGGACATTTTTATCCTTTCCTGATTTAGGATATTTGGGGGGGGGCGTGCTAAAGGTAAGGAATAGTGTCTGTATCCAAGACTGAGGCACCCCTCCGTCCTCCAGTACCTTTCATGAATCTCTTGGATAGCTGAGAGATTAAACAGAGCTATTGACATAGCTTGGATTTAAGGATTAGATTTGGGTGGACTCAATTGCCTTTGAGGGGGTCACCTATTTTTTTACTGCTGACTTCAGAGAAAATTTGGCTTCCAGATTTATCTGCTCTGGGTTTCACCTGAGGCAGATGCCTGAACTGACTGATGTGAATTCCCCTCTCTACATGATAGAGCTTTACAGAAGTCTGTGGTACCTTTTACCCACAGATATGGCTAAGATACCATACTTTCTCTTAGCTATTCTGCCTGAATTTTGCACATCAGATTTTCATTATATTCTGGATATGTTGTTTAGGTTATGACACATTGTTATAGCAAAAATCTTTGTTGGCAGCATATCTTGTCATAACCAGGCACTTTCATATTAATTGCAGAACATAGCACTGAAGATGTCCAAAAGGTGTCAAAAGGATTTGAGAAAACTGGAGATTTTGTACATAATTTTCAGATTTGATTGCTCAAATTTAGGTTCTTCAGTCCCTCCATAGGCAATATAAATGCCTTAATTTTCAAAGAAATTGGTACAATTACCTTGGATTCCTCTTTGAGGAGTTTACACATGCATTATGTGTGAGATTATGTGTCTACCTCTGAGAACTCTGACAAAAGCTTATTTTGGCATCTTATCTTGGCAGCCTGATGTTGACCATAGAGATGCCTTCCTTAAGACAAACAAATAATATCAGATCTAATGAGCTTCACAACAAAACAGCAAAGCCCACCTGTTTGTCTTATTCTTCCCACAACTGCACCAACAATAAATAGCACACACCTCCTCCTCCCACTTCTCAATATGCATTGTGAACATGGGACTCTACTTGCCACCAATGAAAGAGAAGGGAAAAAATGTTTGTGAACCATTCACCTACCTGTGTTCCCTGGCATTTCACAACCATATAGCATGCACCTGAAAATGAAGGTGACTGGTGTAGCATAGCCATGGTATACCTAGTGATTATAATTCAG
Organism: Chauna torquata; assembly: GCA_013399475.1. Taxonomy (NCBI): domain Eukaryota; kingdom Metazoa; phylum Chordata; class Aves; order Anseriformes; family Anhimidae; genus Chauna; species Chauna torquata. The sequence continues at coordinate 487,469 of VXAL01018554.1, forward strand.
CTAATATGACTCTATTTCTCCTTAGAACCCAAAGGAACTACTATGACATAAATTGCTATGTACAACACTGAGGAAATTCTCCATACCGATCAATCTAAGTGCAATTTATGTGCAAGAACCATGAAATGAAGCTAAGTTATTCTGGCACCTAATAAGTGAATGAGATGACATTTTGCTCTGATTGAAAGCCCACAGCTCTTTAATTATAGAGCATCGGGCCAAACTCATCTTCATTTCATGCATTTTGGGTTGATCATAATGGTTTAAATTTTCAACTTGCTTCTTCATTCTGAGCCCCTTGCAAAGACTTATAAAACTGATCTGCCAGAGCAAATATCACTCAGTAACCTCTGCAAAAGCATGGGGAAAACAGCATAACATCTTTCTGACCCGAGGGTGGCCGATGTTGGTTACCAAAAGGGATAGTAAATGATCTCAAGTATTTATGATATCATCTCCATTCTTCAATCTTGGATGCTAGCTGTAGGTGATTTGCTAGTGTGTCTTGATGTCATTATTTGTATTGCTGCTTCTCTTCTTGAAATTTTTTTTCTGGGTCTTCAAAGACAGGTCCTAAACTTTCCAGGTAGTTTGTTGTTCTGCCAATTACCTTGGTATTTCCAGAAGTCCATGCATAAATCACTAAGTAAAAAAAGCCACAAAATCAGTTTTTCCGCTACCCATGGAAACACTATCAATGAATTATCCTACTTGTGTCCGCAGCATGTCTCTGACAAGCCATCAGTATCACATGAGCCATTTCACCATGTTGACAGACTGCTTCCAAAGTACAAGAGACACTGAATGAATCAAAACAATTGGGAAGTGTGACAATGACTTCACTATGTCAGGAAGAGAGTTTGGAGGGCATAACTGAGGTGATATATTTTAATCATCAGGGTAGCAACATGCATTTGTTGACAAGAACATTCTGTATTAGCCAGAAAAATATATTTTTTATTGCAGGTCAGATTATACTGATATGTGAAATGGTGCAAATTAAAAATGGACCACTCTTTTTTAATAATTAATATCCTAATTTAAAAGCAGGAATTTGTTATAGTTATAACAACATTTTCCTTTTCTTTTTTCCTCTTTTTCCTTTTTGCATTGAAGTATGCTTTCATAGTTCTTATTACTGGAAAGTACCTGGCTTCTCATGAGCAATATTGACTCATTTTTTATTCCCTTAGGAAGGTGCTACCATTTCATCCAGAAACAGTTTAGAAAGGAAGCAAAATTTTCCATTGGATTTTTTGGATGGGTTTACTTACACAATTAAAAATAAATGAAAACTTTCAGAGTCCAATTTGATGTGTACTCTCTCAATAAAATGCATGGAGATCCATGCTGGCAACTTCTATTAATACTAATGCAAGTTATTAGGTACATCTTCCCCAGGCACTGATGGGTGAATTTCCTGCTTATTTGCAAAGTAAGTGGAAGAGAATGATCCTCCTGTGATATAGCCTCTGGAAATGTGAATTAGGTATAGTTATGAAGGAAAATGAAAAAGGCCTTTTTCAGACAATACTGTGGAAAGGTGGTGGAAGTTAGAAAATCAATTGATATGGCAGAGTACTAGATGAAAAAGTGACCTTGGCTGATATATGTGTTGCAGCAGGTGTTGTCTTTGATAAACGTCTCTTGTAAATCAGGGGGAATGTGGTACTATCCCATCTCAGATAAAAAAGTTGAAGCACTCCTGATGAACTTTATAAATGCCAGATAGCAGATGCACTTTGGGGCTGTTAACATTTGCACACTTTATTATACAACTGAAACATAGAAATCGCATTGAGGTAATCCTTCTGATGCTCAGTGCGGAGCACCAGCCTCCACTGCCTGCTGAAAGAAGACTGTATGTAGACTGTATTGCGTGCTGTATGTAGAGCTCGGTGAATGATTTGTGAGCAGTTATTCAGCAAGTCTTGTTCCCAATTTTTTTCACAGGTTTTCAGGTGCTTTATTTGCTTTTAGTAACTTGTTCATGAACAGGTCTGTTCATTTTACCAAGACAGAAGTGCATGCATGCTATGTTGTATTGCTTCTATGACCTGATTTCCCAGCTGATTCAGGTTGTATTATACCTCTGTCCTGCCTGGCTCAATATTGCTGTGAGAAAAGCAGGTTATCTAGGCATTTGCTTTTCATTGATCAGTTTGTTTTTCCACAATCTGATAAACCAGAATGACACTTAAAATCTTCCTTCTTTATCTACTTTTTGAGTAAAGCTATGCCCAAAATATCACTGCTAGAAATATATATATATAAATTTATATTAATTTTATGTAAAATGGTGGATCTATACTTTAAATCCTCTGCCGTCCACTGGTGAGATTTACCCTTGCCCTCCAATCACATTATAGCTGAATTCTTTAAGACTGATTACTTAAAATGTACTGTAAAAGACAAAAAATGAAGATCGCAGTTATCCATAAAGTCCTACAAGTTAATTGACAGATTCAGAGCTGCTATTAGATATTCTCATCCAGAAAGTGCTAGCTTGCAAAGAAAGTTAAGGATAATTTGGTGAGTTTTTAACGGACATAACAGGAAACTTCTATCTTAAGGAGGAACTAGAATAATTTGAATGGAAATAACTTGCACAGTTCAGGATTTCAAAGCAACTGAGATACTGTGGAACAAATATGGCTAATATAATTGCTTAGCCATGCTGACAATGCAAACTATTCTGCAACTTTAAGGCATGGAGAAAATAAAAGACATCAAACTATTTCAAAATCACTTTGTTACTGAGCATCCCAGCAGGAGAGAGCACATGTGATCTTGATGCTTCTGACAGAGGAAACATAGAAGCAGTTTTCCTTGATACTTTCTGTAATGGTCTCTTCCCATCTTGTTGGAAATATCCTCCCTCTTGAATATTTTAGATATTTAATGTAGGTATTTATATTTCTTAATAAATATGGAAACCAGAGTCTATTTTTCAGAAGATTCTACACTTTTTGCTTATGCCTTACAGCTTTTTTTTTATTATTATTATTTTCATGCAAATCAGAGCAACATTGAAAATGCCCATTCATATTACAACCCTTGTATACAGACTTTCTCAGTGCAAAAAATTTTTTAAATAAAATTCTGATTTGGAGAGCTTCAGAATTTTCTATTTCAGAGTCATAAAGAGCCTTCACTTTCCACCTAGGTAGCAATGAGACAATAAAAGATTTAGAAGAACAGGGAAATGTTTGAGCATACTGAAAGCTTAAAGCTCTGTTAATCAAGAGATGCTTCTGCTTTTCATATTCTTTATTGAATATTACATTTATTTGAATCTCATTTCAAGTTCTTGCTTATAGATGTAGATGCATAACACATGCATACTTATGATGGTAGTCCTGGTTAACCAGGGAGGTCCCAGTTGACTGAAGGTTAGTGAATGTGATGCCCATCTACTAGATGGGCAGGAAGGAGAATCCGGGGAATTACAGGCCTGTCAGTCTGCCCTCCGTGCCAGGGAAGGTCATGGAGCAGACCATCTTGAGTGCTGTCACGCGGCACATACAGGACAACCAGGTGATCAGACCCAGTCAGCACAGGTTTATGAAAGGCAGGTCCTGCCTGACCAACCTGATCTCCTTCTATGACAAGGTGACATGCTTAGGGGATGAGGGAAAGGCTGTGGATGTTGTTTACTTGAACTTTAGCAAGGCATTCAATACTGCTTCCCACAGCCTTTTCCTGGAGAAACTGGTTCCTCATGGCTTGGATGGATGTACTGTTCTCTGGGTAAAAAAAAAAAACTGGCTAGATGGCTGGGCCCAAAGGTTCACTGTGAATGAAATTAAATCCAGTTGGCAGCCAGTCACAAGTGGCGTTCCCCAGGGCTCAGTATTGGGGCCAGTTTTGTTTAATAACTTTATCAATTATCTCGATGAGGGGATTGAGTGCACCCTCAGTAAGTTTGCAGATGGCACCAAGTTGGGTAGAACTGTTGATCTCCTTGAGGGTAGGAAGGCTCTGCAGAGGGATCTGGATAGGCTGGATTGATGGGCCATCACATGACATTCAACAAGGCTAAATGCCGGCTGCTGCACTTAGTTTGTAACAACCCCAAGAAGTGCTATAGGCTTGGGGAAGAGTGGCTGGAAAGTTGCCCAGCAGAAAAGCACCTGGTGTTGCTGGTCGATAGCCGGCTGAACATGAGCCAGCAGTGTGCCCAGGTGGCCAAGAAGGCCAACAGCATCCTGGCTTGTATCAGAAATAGCGTGGCCAGGAGGACTAGGGAAGTGATTGTCTCATTGTATTCAGCTCTGATGAGACCACACCTTGAGTACCATGTTCAGTTTTGGGCCCCTCACTACAAGAATGATACTGAGTTGCACGAGTGTGTGCAGAAAAGAACAACTGAGCTTGTGAAGGGACGAGAAAACAAGACATGAAGAGCAGCTGAGGGAAGTGGGGTTATTTAGTCTGGAGAAGAGGAGGCTGACTGGAGAGCTCATCACTCTCTACAACTACCTGAAAGGAGGTTGCAGCGAGGAAGGTGTTGGTCTCTTTTCTCAGGTGACAAGTGAATGAATGTGAGGCAAGTTGCACCAGAGGAGGTTTAGATCAGATACCTGGAAGAATTTCTTCAAGGAAAGGGTGGTTAGGCATTGGAACAGGCTGCCCAGCGAGGTAGTAGAGTCACCATCCCTGGAGGTATTCAAAAGACATGGACATGGTGCTTAGGGACATGGGTTAGGGGTGGACTTGTAGTGTTAGGTAGATGGTTGGACTTGATGATCTTGACGGTTTTTTCCAACTGAAATAATTCTATGATTCTACGGTATCACAACATGTAGGTGTCACGGTTAAGGATTTCTGTTAGGAAAGCTTTAGGATGAACTAGGATCATAGAGCTGGTAGAGAGATGAAGAAATACAAGTTACTTAAGAAAATGAAACTTCTAGTTATACCATAAAGCTTGGTTTTTGGTCATATATGAAAGATTTTGTTTTTATTAAAGCATATAAGCCTTACACTGAGTCTGAAGTACACTGTACAGATAAGTCAAACAGAAATCAATATAGCAGAGTAAATCTCAGAATTGTCTGGGCACTGAAAGAAATGATGGCTATGCGGTCAAACTGGATGACAATATATTTGAGACTCTTACATGTAACACATTAGGCAAATGCATATCTTTATTTACGGATGGACTCAAAACTCAAAGTTGAGAAATCCTTTGTCTCGGTAGAGAGGAGTTCATGCAATTATTTCTCACGTTTTCTGCGTGTATGTTCATCTTGTTAAATTCTACTTTGAATTTCAAGCTCTAACTATCCCCACACCACAATCAATGAAATTCACTTGAATGTAATTAGTTTCACATGGGTTTTACATTTGACATAAATCTGGCCCATATTTGTTGAAAGGACTGATAGTACCAGGCTTTGTTCCAAGCAGGCAGTGAGACCCCAAAGCTGGGGGAATTTCCCTGGCTGATGGTTGCCTGGTAGCTGACACATCCCTTGTGCCATGTCTTCACTTTAACAAGCTTTTCCTCACGGTCACACAGAAACAAAGTATGGCTCAACACAACAAATCAAACCAAATCAGGAGTTACAGCTCATCTTCATTGGATCGCAATGCCAATGAAAACTAAAATGCTGCAGTGACACGGTACGGCTATGTGTGAATGCAGCACTGCAAAGCAAATAAATATGATGCTGTGTCGTTGTTTTTTTACCGTGATGGATATTACTGTGATGAACACCTACTTGGAAAGAATAGGCATCATAAAATAACTGCTTTTAAAATTGATACTATGTAGATGAAAAGGACAAATCAGTATAACCTAAGAATAGCTGTAATTTGGCCAGGTCCCTGTCTGGCCTAGGGCCTTTCCTCTGACACTGGACAGCAGCAGTCATGAAGGCCATAGGAACAGGGCAAATAACTCCCAGCCTCCAGTAATTTACTCCTCAGGGATTTGCAGCTGTCTTTATGTTTTATAGTCCTCAATGGGTTTCTTCATTACCTTTGCCTAGCGGTTTTCTGAACACCTGAAAATGTTTAGTGTCCAATAACATCCTAGGAGAAAAACATTTAACACATTTGTTATGCAAAGAAAAAGGTAGCAATGTAATTAAGCAGCAGTAAAGCTACTGCACTCATGAATGATTACGAACACTAAGGCTGGGGTAGGTGGACATGGATATCTCCTTTGGGGATGTGTCCATTTTCCAGATCTTAAGCAGCAAACTCAAGGTTAATTGTTTCTTTACTACTAAGAAAGTAAAAAAAAAAAAAAAGCGGAGACAAAGCCCCACTTACACCCTCTGGTCTGTATCCCTGCCATGGCCATATGCATTCAGAGTTCAAGCAAACAACTTCATATAATTTTCTGTCTGATCTGAATCCCCTTACCTCACGTAACTGGAAAGCTTCTTTACTCTTGGACTACAAAAATAATGTTTCCTCCCGGCAGTGTTGTACTCTGTAGAAAACACATCAACATTCAGCTAAAGCAGGCTGTGCAGTTCAGGTGTGTCCAATGGGGGATGTAAACCAGGCATCTGGAATATGTTTCTTAATTTTCCTGTCTTGGCCAAAAGCTGGAGAGCAAATGGTATGCAGCAAACTCTAAGCATTAATAAATGCTTCCATTGACTTACATGGGGCATCCTGGGTTAGCCCCTAAACAGACACTGTGGCTGAAGAAGAAAGCAACAAAACTCACAGCAGCAATTACAATGAGTGGCTTGTTGCAGGAACACTTAATAGAGTCTGATTGATAGGTAATATTTGCACAATAAAATTAAGCAAATTAAGGCTTTTTAAGCTTCAGGAAACTTTGGTGAGATGGCTAAATCATGAGAGTGTTTATTTTGTGCTCCACAGCTTCCAAAGGCTGCTACTAGGGCACAGGTTGGTCTCGTGGAAGAGTCTCCAGGCACATCTGGACACAGTGTGGCTCAGGGTGGAGGTGGCAGGGGCACTGCCCAGTGCACCACCATGCCCAACACCTCATTTGGTGCTGGAAAATTATCCAGGGCTGTAGACCCATCCCAGGAGGCCACCAAGGGGTCCTGCATAACCCCTGGCAGGGACAGAGAAGAGCCCAGGCCTCAGAGGGCCCTGCTGGTCTGCACCCCAAAGGGCACTGTGGAGTTCCTGGGGCAGCCTTGGGGCTCTGCTTGGGGATGCCACGCACAGGCAACACGGTCAGCTGAAATGGAAATCCAGCACAAAATGCCAACAGCAGAAGAAAATGTGTGGGGACAGTAAGGAAAAGCTTTCAGGGATTCCCAGAAGAGACCACATGGACCAGAAGAACAGGCAGATGGAGCTGTGACTCAGAAACTGCACTTCCAGGTGAATTTCACACAGAGGGTGGGTGGTGGACATCTCTCTGCCCATGGCTGTGGGGAGCTGCCAGCTCCCTGTGAGACCATTATGGGGTGCCGCCTGTTGCTACACATGCTTCCTTCTCCTTGGGCCAATAACAACCTTGTAGAGAGCTTCAAAACTCTGGGCTGACTGACATAGGAATGAGAAGTCAGTGGTGTGCACTGATCTATCTGTTCATGTGCCTGTCCAGGAGTATAGTCAAAGAAAGTGGAAGGGGCATAGCAGGGGTGGTGGACAGGAGTCATTGGAAAGTGGCAAAGGCACCATCATCACTGGGCAGCAGAGGTCACAGTGCCTCCTCACCCTGCTGGGGCTTTCCCAGTCCCTGTCTGCCCCACAACACATGCTGCTTCTGCTAAAACCCCTTCCTGTGCTGGAGACAACCAGGGCCATCCATTTTTGAGCCCCTCCACACACCTTTCAGGTTCTTAGGAGCATGCTGGTTTCAGACATGTCTCACTGTAACCTTCGGGAGCTGTTGCGGTTAATCTTTCTACCCTGTCCCACCGCTGTGAGTCAACAGAATTTAGTCACTGTCTCTGCTTCATATCCGGTTGTCCTGAGAAATTGCAGGTAGCTGTGTGCTAGGATCTTGACGACCTGCTACCGCAGGTCTACACAACACATATAATTTTTATAGTTCTTTTCCTGCTCGTACTTTGCACCATGTGTTCACATTCTCTCTCCATTCATATCAATATAATCATTTTTACTACAATTTTCCACATCCCAAGAAGATTCCTGGGCTTCTATTTTCTAATACATTGTAGGCATTTTGGTAACAGCTAGCAAAAAATGACAGCTCCCCATAATAATTCATAAGTTTTCTTCTCAAAAGTCCCCAAGCCTCTGGCATTACCCTTCAGAATTCAGCACTATATTATAATTTCTCCACTTTCCTGGCACAGAATTGCAAATGAATATTACAATTCATTTCCTTCTATGCAATCATTTTGTCTATAAATACTAATCTGATCAAGTCTTTATATTCTATCTATTGTATTGTACTGTCATGAGCTTTATGGTGTGCCCCCCTGCTTTCCCATTGTATATTACTCATCTTACATCATTCCTTTTTATCCATGAAAAATTGGGAAGAAAAGTTTGAGAGACACTTGCCATTGACAGGACAGACAGAAAGAAATCTGTTGAGTAATGGTAAAAATAACTTCTTTCACTTTTAAATAATTTTCTAAACAGCCTTTCTGTGAGTTATAATACTCTTTCACTCACTATCTCGTTACTTATTATCAAGGGTGATCTCACTGGCAAATCAGAAATTTATTGGTTGTAATAGAGATGTCAGTTGACATCGGATAAAGATCTTGATCTGGGTTCAACACGACACATTTTGAGTTGGGAGCAGAAGCTGAATCTCTCCTGATATTAGCAGCATAGTGATCAGTGCCATACAGATAATATGAAATTCAGTTCCACAAATCCACTGTAGTGAGAAAGCTGGGGTGTTCAGAGGAAAACTGAGCTGTGCAAGAATCAGGCAGATATACTTAATGAGTTCATATTAATAAGAATAAAATTATTTTCTGTACGATTCCATCCCAGAGGTTGTCTCAGACAATCTAAATCACTGAAACATAACTTTAAAAACTACATAAGGTTTGTATCTTCACTCATATATTCTGTTAGTAACAGCTGGAAAAATATTATTTTATAATATGAAAAAATAAGCTGTTCCAATAATTTATCATCAGCCTATTAAAATAATTTGCAAGCTGTTTCAGTCATTAGAATGACCATGAAAATCTGCTGATAAAAGTGTATTCAAAGACTGATTAAATAACTAAAGAGGCCTATGCAAGCCTTTGTGCTAGGATCTGTTGTCTTCCACAGCAGCCCTGGCATGACATCCACCTCCAGATACTATAGTTTGCACAAAGGTTAAATAAATAAATAAATAGTTAAAATATGTTCCATATGATTCTGCACGTACCTAGTAAATCTCTTGTACATCCCTTGAAAGCAAGGGTATCTTCCAGACCAATAAGAAAATTCCATTCTACAGAACTGTGGCATCTCTCTATAATTTTATGAATCAGGTACACAGAGAAAGGAAAATATTGCCCAAGGTAGACACTCCACTGTGAGGATATTAATGTAAAGTTTCTTATTTCCATCAGGTCCTCATGTCAAGCAGCCCATGTTGTATAAAACTCCCTACAAGGTCATCATTGGCCCAAGGAGAGGGAAGCATATGTAATACCAGGCAGCACCCCATAATGGTCTCACAAGGAGCTGGCAGCTCCCCGCAGCCATGGGCAGAGGGATGCCCACCACCCACCCTCTGTGTGAAATTCACCTGGAAGTGCAGTTTCTGAGTTATGGGTCCATCAGATCGGACCAGATCAGAACCAGAACCATTCTTCTGGTTCACATGGTCTTTTCTGGTAATCTTCTTGGGGCTTTTCCTTACCGGCCCCACATACATTCTTCTGCTGTTGGCATGTTGTTCTGGATTTCCATTTCCGTGGGCCATGTTGCCTGTGCCTGGCATTCCTAAGCAGAGTCCCAAGGCTGCCCCAGGAACCCCACAGGGTCCCCTGGTGCAGTGGCTGTTGCGGGCCTCTGCCATGGCCAGGGATTGTGCAGGGCCCCTCGGTGGTCTCTTGGGATGGATGCTTTAGCCTAGGTCATTCTCCAACACACTTGTATATCACCTGTATATATATACTACATACACACACATATATTCTTACATATGTTTATATGCATATAGTGTCTATGTATAAATAAATGAAATATATACTTTTGCATATTCATACACTTTTTTCTATATCTATTTATGTGGAGAAAAACCAAATACTTATGTATGTGTAAATGGTTCTACCTTTAGAAATGAGCAATCCCCTGTAAGGGAAGGCGGCAGCTGGCCAGAGGGAGGCCATAGCTCATGTGGGCGTGTTGGTCCCAAAAACCGTCAACCAGACAAGCACAGACCAGGGTGAAAACCTGTGCGGCACGACAGCACGAATGGCACGAGCATGAAGTGAAGGGGCTTCCTACCCTGGGGTGCTGTTGAGTGTAGCGGGCAGGGTGTCGGGCCTGCCAGCCAGCCACAGGCATGCCTGAGAGCACAGGTCTATCACGTTTTACAAAATGGTGCTGCGAGGAGGGATGGGGTGGGGCGACCACACCACGTGACAGGCAGAGGGAAGGGGCTTACCCCGGAAGTCAGGGTGAGGCAGCTGTGCGGTCTCCCTTGGGCGAGCTGTCTGGGTGCCTTGAGGGGAAGAAGGGATGTCCACGCCAGCCACACCAGCTGCCCCAGAGCTGCCCAGCGGCCTCTCTGTGGCCTGATTCCTCCTTGATTCCTGGACTCCCTCTTGAAAGCCTGCAGTGTTTGTCCTGCAGGTGAGCAGTGAGCATCAGCACTGCCTCCAGGGGCGCTTCTGTGAGCCCGGCCTTCCCCAGGCAGCCGAAAGGAGGACATCATCTTCCTGAGAGTGTGCTATGAACCACTCTTTTGATTCACTGTGCATAAATGAAGTTACTTTTTTGACTCTTCTTACTTGAGATGGAAAGTATCAGAGATGAAATTATTTCAAAGAAGATCCTCTATAACTGAATTTTCTAGTTTAGCAATTTGTGTTTAAAAAAAAATTCTTATAGAGGACTTCAACACAGCCTTTGTTCTCTTCTAAAAAAAAAA
>VXAL01018554.1:498571-525022 GCA_013399475.1 Chauna torquata
GCCTTTTTTTTCTTTTAAAAAAAAAAAAAAAAAAAAAAAAAAACAATTGGACAAGGCAATTCCTTTCATTTCCAAGTGCATTTCCAAGTGTCCCCTGCTGCCTTCATGTTTTCTGCTCTGCCCTCACACTGAGTGGAAAATGCTCGTCTCCCATGGCTGCAAGAATAGAGCTTCCTGGTTCCGTCTGAGCACAGGGCTTGCTGCTGCCTGGTACTGAGTCAACCAGGCATGGTCAGTCCTGGAGGCAACACAGGTATTTGTCTCCGTGTGAATGTGTCTGTAGTTCTCTCGAATCACAGAATCACAAACTGGTTGAGGGTGGAATGGACCTCTGGACGTCGTCTGGTCCAATACCCATGGTCAAGCAGGGACACCCAGAGCTGGTTGCCGAAGACCATGTTCAGATGGCTTTCAAAGATCTCCAAGGAGGAAGACTCCACAACCTCTCTGGGAAATCTGTACCATTGCTCAGTCACCTGCACAGTAAAGATGTGTTTTCTGATGTTCACATGGTACCTCTGGTGTTTCAGTTTGTACCTGTTGTCTCTTGTTCATCACTGGGCACCACTAGAAAAAGCCTGGCTCCATCCTCTTTGCACTTTCCATTTAGGTGCTTACATGCATCAATAAGATCTCCCCTCATCCTTCTCTTCTCTAAGCGAAGTAGCTTAGAGAAGCTGTTTACACAGAGTTCTGTAAAGAGTTCACAACTCTTCACTCCTCTCTTGCCACTGTTTTTATACCGTATCACAGCTCTTTGAATTTTTTGAGTCTTCTCAGCCTCTTGCTTTGCTTCTACTGCGTAAATGGCTTTATGTGCTCTGCCAGGTAAAGGCGAGAGATGCTGTATCACACATCCCTGTATTCATGAACTGCAAATTTTGCCACTAGAAGAGAGCAAACCTCATTTCTCACAGCCATCAGCTGGAAATTCTCTGGATCTGGATCGCTCAACTTGCCAGATTCCCCAGCAGAAGATTTATCTTAAAAAGGAAAGATGTTTATTGATCAAGAAACAGAAGTTTAGAGCTTCTTGCCTATCACAGTTCTTAAGTGTGATCTTAGAAAGTCACTTAACTGCTCTGTGACTTGGTTCTTTTATAAATTGGAGGTATGGTTTTCCCTTGTCTATTAAGCTTTTCAGCTTCAGTGGACTGGAATATCTAACTGGGGGACTATAAAACACTCTATGGAATGGATATTCATATTCAATTGGGGTTTCTATGCATCATAATAGATATAAAGAATAATAGCAGTACATTGTGCTCTGGGATCAAATTGTGTAAAGGAGAAGAATTATAGCACAATCCCTCTGTTGTATCAGTTCATGTCTGTCTGTGCTCTGAGAGCAGAGAAAAGTATGAATCATTGTCTAAAGTGAGCAACGTCACCTATGCTTGCTTTGTTCAGGAAGAAAAATAAACTCCGCACACATGAGGATACACTGATAATTAGTGGTTTTGGCTTCTGTAAAAATTACCGAGCTCCACCGTTAGCAGAACTCAATTTTTGTGCAAAACAGAAAGGTGGTAACATTTTTCTTGCAATGGCCTTGGCAGAAGCGTTGCTGGATTGTATAGTAATGAGTTCCAGACTACCTGAAGATGAAGATGGGCTATGAGAGATCATAATTATGAATAGGAAAACAGCAAGAACTGGCAAACAAGAAGGAAGAATAAGGCCTGTGCTTACCAAGACAGTATGTGTTAGCTATAGTAAGTTCACATCCTAGTATGGACACAATGATTTGTGGTGTTTACATACACTCACTTACAAGGTAAATATCAGGGCAGAGCTTAAAGTTTACCCTACCCTCACATTAGTTGGCTAATAGCATAACCAACAAGTACTGTTACTAAGGTAGCAGTATACCACTTCCTCAAGGTAGATATGGCTTAAAAATGCAGTGTTCACCATCCCTGACTTTGACTGTAATAAACTGCAGCACAGGATTTTCTGTGGCATTGGAGATTGGGCTCTGTTCACCTTTTCAACCTTCTGTAATTGGGACTAGTGTTAGATAATGAAGTTATCCGGACTGAGGGACTCCTCAGCACTTTTTTTTTTTTTTTTTTCTGTAGAAGAGCAAGAAAGAGAGCTGCTGGGGATCAGCTGTGAATGTGCTATTGATTTCTCTCCTACTGTTACCATGAATGAGAAATGCCTTGTAAAGCATTCTCATTTAGTTGGAAATCAGAGTTTTTTTTTCCAGCAAAGTGCAACAGCACCACCAAAATACCTCTAGCACAAGAGAGGGTACTTTCTGCAAGGGATTGGATTGTTTTTGGTAGGCTGCAGCAGTGAACCAATACAGAGCTCTGCATTTTTTAGCCTTACGTAGACTAAATCTCTAGATTTGAAGTCAGTAATGTTAATCACGCTATATGAATGCCACCACAGGTGTGGATCCAAGCCAAAGAGGAGGAGCATTTGTCTGCAGTGCCACATGGCAGAGTCGTCCACGCCAGCCGTCCCGCTTGGCAGCATCAGGCAGCATCCGGCGGCTGTGTCTGCTTGGGAATTCCCACAGGGCAGCAAAGCAGATGGGGTATAGTTAAGCCATACAACACTTAAGTTTGAGCTGCGCCTGGTATCAAGCACAACAGCCTGTTTCCAATTTGAAGTGTGCTTTGGGGAGTTTTGGAGGAGGATGGGGTTGTGTTTTCCCTGAATAGTCAAGATTTCATGGGAAGTAAACAGCTCATTTTGCAACCTGCGCTACCTTTTCAGCCTCTTAACAAACAAAGGTGCCCAAAGTTTTGGACACTGCTCTGAGTGATTTTACCACTTCTAGGGAATATATCGAAACAGGAGATAAAAAGAGTCTTGTAATATTCCATTATATTTCAAAATCAGAAATGTAACATGCTCTTAGCTTAAAAGATGGAGCTCTGCATCAAATTTGTATGACTGCTGAACTGCATTTGTTGAGCTTTAACATAAATTTTTCTCAGTGCCCACCTTATTATAACAAGTGATGCTTTTGGCTGTGTAATTGCACTAAACTGCTTAAAAAATCATTCATCTTGCTCCTATTACCTGTACCAGATCAAAGAACAGCAATAACTAACCAGATGTTGCTACATATATTTGTCTGTTCGTGAAGCTTTTTATTTTACAGAAACACTATGTAAAATAGTGTCATTGTGAAATAGGTAAATGGGAATAATACAGAATTGTATTTTTATTGTTAAGAGATTTAAATAAATAACTGAGAGCATGTCTACTTTATGAACATGAAGTCTGTGCCTTAACAGCAAATTGTTACTTACAATCATCCTCCTCAAAAAAAAGCACAGGAAAATTTATTCTCTGTAGATACTTGTATACTCAGCTGCAATATTAGGTTAGTGTTTAATAGCATGCACAGCTATGGAAGTGTTTCCAATTCCCATTTGAATGTGTTAAAGAAATCTAAAGGTTACGGTGCCCCGGGCCTCAATGTGCTTTAGGAAGTAACAGTAGAAGGGTTTTAAATTTTACAGAGGAAATGATTCAGTAATACTATTTTTAGTTGTATTTCTTAAGTTACAGATTAAAATAAATTATGGGTAAAATGTACCAGTTTCAATAAAATGTAAAGTGTATGAATATCTATGTAATTAAATACACATGAATAGGAAGACACTTTATCTCCTTAGACTTTGCAATTTTACCAGAATTTGGGGTCTTGGGGATTATTTCCATGAGGATGAAAAAATGATCATCATAAGTAGCTGCTTTTGAATGAAACCCTGTCTGTTTACAGAAATTCCAGACAAAACCCTATTTCTGCCAACACAGCAGGAACAAATCCAAGAAGCCGCTCCCCTCCATGTGGTTCTTAGGCTCTTTCCAGGCAGTGCCAAGGACGCTCTCCATGCCAGAAATGCCTATACTGTAGTATCATAGCTTTTCAGATATGTTGCATTTTGGTTACATATTTTTCCTTCTGGCTTTGTGCCTCTGCCTCTAACAGAAACACACAGCCGTAATCTAACCAGTGCCCTGTCTCCATTAGCACGTAACGTGAGGACACTTCATTACCCCCCTTCCTTAAGAATGAACTAAACAATGTTCCAGGCAGCACAAAACAATAGATTAGTATTCCAGTGTGAATTCTGCCACATCTTTTCCTCATATTTCTGGTAGTTTAAAATGAATCAGCCCCTGACATTTTGCTCTTTCTGGCTACTGTAGCCCCATCTTCAGATCTGAAAGAAGTCCTTATTGTTGTCACTATTCTGCCAGCAAACCTCAACACTGAATCTTACTGTAGGAAGCAGGTTTCCTTCTACTCAACTTTATTTGGGACTATGCTTGTTTTGTTGTCATCTGTGCTCTTCAAAGTCCATCTGAAATCTAAGCAACCCTCTGGAAGTGCTTCGCTCTCCCAAGAAATGGAGTATCAGGCAACTTCTTTCCCAGCCTGGCTTCCTCAGGTCAGTGCTTGAAATAAAGAGGAATGACATCAAGTCAGTATCAAATGAATTCAAGAAAATACCTACAATTGGGGACCATATATTCCTTACCTAAATCTTATTTCAGGGATTCTGAAGGTTCATCACTTTTTTACCTGTGTCATTTTAAATTTCAAGGTAATAAATAGAAATTGTTCTCTTTAGCCAAAACCTGGTTAAGCATTTAAATTTTGTTTCTTTCTGTTTCAGCTCTTTAGAACTGGGCTGGGGATGGATTTGGGAAACGATGGAGCTTCAGGTTAATCTTCAATGTTGTTTTTGCTGTAACAGTATCATCTAGAGACACTTCTTGGGAAGTCCCTCTCTGAAACTTATGGGGTCTGTAATTAAGAGTAGAAGGTATGAAATGACTGTTAGAAAGTATCTCATGACCTACTATAGAATGTAACTCCTACAGCATGAACTTCCTAATGTTTACTGTAGCAAGCAGGAGCTCTTCATTTCTGCCCTCAAAAATCTGAAAGTACAACAGCATTTTTCCTATGAGAATGATTAGGCAGCCTGAACGACTGGAACAATATATTTAAGGAACTTCCTAAGAAAATTTGTTTTCCCCATTATATCAAAGAATGGCTCAACTTAGAAAGATTCTGCAGTGCAGAAGAATGTGGGAGGAATCTGAGTATGACAAAAATTCTCCACCAGAAGAGAATGGATTAACAGAATTGATCAGAATAGTTATAAGGGTTCTGTTTTGTTCATTGTTTTTTTTTCTTTTCAGGTGGTAATTACTTGTCAAAACTGAAACTTTTACAACTATATGGAAAGTGTAAGCCATGATGCATTTTGCTCTCAAAATTTTCCAGAATTATTATTTCAGCAATATTTCAAAGATGACAAAAAAAATCTGTTTTAAGACTTGAAAGGTAGCTTTGGTTTCTATGTGATGGAGGGGGGAAAAAAAAGAAAAAAAAAAAAGGTTAAAACTGAAATATATAGAAACCAAGATAATGTTTTAACTGCTCTGAACTCAATTCTCCTTGGGGGCTTTGGCCACTATAAATTATTTCATTTTTGTTTTTCATCCCTTTTTGCAATAATTATTTTCTAGCATCTTGAAAATTTTCATTCTTGTTCAGCCTGGAGAAGGGAAGACTCAGGGGAGACCTTATAGCAGCCTTCCTGTACCTAAAGGGGCCTAAAAGAAAGCTGGAAAGGGATTTTTACAAGGGTATATAGCGATAGGACAAGGGGTAACAGTTTCAAACGAAAAGGGGTAGATTTGGATTGGATATAAGGAAGAAATTCTTCATTATGAGGGTGGTGAGGCACTGGAACGGATTGTCCAGGGAAGTTGTGGATGCCCCATCGCTGGAAGTGTTCAAGGCCAGGCTGGATGGGGCCCTGGGCAACCTGGTCTAGTGGATGGCATCCCTGCCCATGGCAGGGGGTGGAACTAGATGATCTTTAAGGTCCCTTCCAACCCAAACCATTCTGTGATTCTGTGATTCATCAGTTGTATAGCTACTTCACACTTGCATCTGCTAATCAACTCAGTTATTGTTACTGTTTGGAAATCATAGTTGTCTCATGTATCTAAACTGTAGTATGTATGCCAGAGATAGTCAACTAATCATATGAAGCTACAAAAAGGAAAAATCATTAGAAAATATTAAAATTAAATTATCATTATTTTTTAATTATAAAAAGCTATGTTTTACCCATTCTGATTCTCTATTTTACTACATATGTACTAAATGTTGATGTCAGATAAAATAAGATGCTGTAGTAAAGCTAGTCTTTCACTTCTGAGAGGGATGTTGGGCTTTCTTTAGTTAACTCCTATTTGCTAAACACAAAAATACTGCTAAATCTGAAATATTTCAAGATATAAGGAATAGTTAAACCTGTTCTTTTTTCTTACTGTATTAGTATTAATCAATGTTCCAATGTTAATCTATATTCAAATCTCTGTCGGAATTTATATGTGTGCAATCCTGTTTCAAAAAGCAAGCTCTGTTAATGGTTGCAGAAACATTCCCTCTTTTTGCCTTGGAATATATCTCACAAATTACAATGCCCGAATTGCGCTAAGTACGTGTTCTACCACTTCCTAACCATTGTGAGTCACTTTTGATTAGTTCATTGTAGAAATACATATATATATAGTTTTCAGTAGATGGAAATACCAATGCCATGTTACATAAATTAAAAATATCTCAAAATTACTTCAGATCTGAATAGGACTTGCTGGCTTCCCATACATTTACTGACAGAATTTATGGTTTCCTGTAAAGCACATTGGAGTAATCAAGGAAGAGCTCTAAAAGTATTAGGTATTCTTCATCCAAAACTATGTGAAGGAAGTACTAGTGTAGCACAATTAAAAAGTCTTAAATCATGAAGCAGCAATGTAAAAGTTTCCAGTTATATCATGGGACTAATAAGAGACAGTATCTCTATATTTACCCTATTATAGTAAAAATGCTTCATCTGAATTTTATTCTGATGAAATTTTGCTATTTTTCGTAACTATTAGTCATGGGAAGTTTTACTCTTTGTCGACTGCATATTTTTTGAAGAGAAGAATATTGAGTGAAACATACAGTGGGAAATTATTTACAACCATTTATTCTAGAAATGTGGAGAATAAGCTACCTTTAATTCTGTGTTACAAATAAAAAATTGAAGTAACCATGTAGTTATGAATATTCATTTGATCAATCCAAACTATATTTCTGTACATTATTTCTTACAAAAATTAGCATCTTTTCATATATTTTCCTTTTTAAACTTACTTTTATTTTCCTAATTATTAAACGTACTTTCTTTTCATGAAGTAAAGGGGCAAAATGTTAGGCAATAAAAAGTCTAAGAGACTAGTTGTTCATTGTCCATACATGCTTAAATGCATATACTTGCAGAGTGTCTTCAACATCAGCAGAATGACTGACATTATTTTATAAAACATGTTAACTGTTAATATGTTAAATTATTCATAGACTTAAGTATTTTCAGGAGTGGGCTGTGATCTGTTCAGTGGCATAAGTCTCTAGGTACTCAGTCTTATTTGTTCTTTGAATTTGATATGTAATGTCCACAAGTAAAGCTCTTATGTTTCTTTAGCATATTCTGACACGCAGTTGTAGCAGAATGTCTCTGCATTTTTCATCTTGTAATTCATATTAGATTGCACTGAATAATGCAAACATACAGACTTCTGTGGCAAACTGAGTAAAAGTCTATCAAAATCTGAACTGACTGATGTAATCAAAATTTGCTTGCTAAATCTGATTCCCTCTCAGCACTATTTATGCATTTGTTAATGCCTCACTTTGTGTTACACTAGATAAGTCACTTCGCATTATGGTTGTGTAGTATAACATGTCATAAATGGCATAAGCAGGTGTGACATAGTGGAAAGCAGTGACTGGGACATGATATTCTAAAAAGTTACCCTAAACCACTATGCAAGAAAATTCATACTGTTCTTTTTTTTTTTTTTCCAGTACCTATATATATATATATATATATATGATGCAAAATAATTACAGAATCTATTCAAAATTAATGAAATCCTCCTTTTGATTTACTGATACGATGATCATCAGATACAAGCAGCATTTTGGACTTTGTTTACATGGTGAAAGCCATAAAAATATGTCAGTGCAGGTATGATACATTAGTCCTTGTACATTATTTTTACTGCTGCAACTCTGCTAGTAAATGTGTTGGATCTTACACTGATTTCATTTACTTTGCATCACAGGCTGGAATATATGTACTTGTATAAACACTTGTATACCGGTGTAACAGGATTTCTCCTTACATTTATCATTACTCTTAAGGCAACAAAATTTCCTAGTAAAGACAAATTTTATTTGAATATGATCTCTTATATATATGTCACATTACATGACAATGAAGACCTCATAGATTTCTCTGCATAATCCATTGCATTGTCACAGGGTTGTATATGAATTTCCATTTACTTTTATTGTAATGTCGTTAATGAAAATTAATTCATGCGAAAACAATTCTGAAACTCATGGTATGGCCTGAAACAATGCAATTCCCCACAGTAATGATACTGGGCCTCTCAAACCCAGCAGGAAGATGTCTACATGAAGTATGCAACTCTGTAGTCCTTGGCTGCTTGACCGTCTTTCATAGCTTGCCAAGAGCAGAACACCACACTGTTGTGACTGTGCCCTTTATGAGCAGGGCAGTTTTCACTAGCAAAACAGAATGAGGTTATTAGGTAAGGAATATCCTGATTTTAGCAACAATTACTTTCGGACACTGTTAACTTAGACGACATTCAGAATAGAGACCTCAATTTTTACAAATATTTCTAAATGAAAGGGGTTTTGTAGCTGTATAAAATGCATTCATATTGCTTTAAAGGTATTTTCATATTGAATGGGAAAACAGAAGGATTTTTCACAGGGAGCTGTACACTGTTTTGTGACATCCAGTTGTTCATATCTTAAAACTGAATACCTAAAAATTTGTCTATGTTAGAATAGAAAAACAACTTAACTGTTTCATGTGGAAGATGTTCATTACCCATGACAGACTGAGACATAGTGGGGAATTATTTTTGGCATAGCTGATACTAGGTTTGTAATTGGATCAATAGAATAATACAATGTGATTGAAAAATGTAAGAAAAAAAAGGGCATATCATCCTATCAATAAAATAAAATTATTAAAGTAATAAATTATGTACCTGACTACTGTTACCTCATTACACAGATTGTTGTAATCAGTTCAGCCCATGACTAACACCTTTCTATGGCTTAATTGTGAAAGGATTTACATGTTTTTTTTCAATGGATCTAAATGGGAACTATTTTAGCACAAATCATTTTGGTACAACACAACTTTTAATATGCAGTTACTATTATTTTTTTTTTTAAGAACTGTTAAAGCAGCAGAGTATGTTAATTAGCTGTAGGATTAATCATTGCTTAAGGTAATGTCATGTGACAATCCAGTACTTCTCTTTGTTCCACAGTTTCTCTCAACAAACATTTTAGCCCTCTGGAGTGAAAGAAAGGAAGAAAAAGAGAGAGAGAGAAAAGATATGTTGCTGCCTGGAAGAGTCAGTGAGTATAGATAAAACATCATTAAACAGGTTACATGAAATATGTAATGCTTTTCTGCAGATAAAATAGCTGCTATATTTATCAGTGTACTCTAGTGTTTTAAAATTTCTTAGTTAAGTCAGTGCTCATATGAGGTGCAAGACTGACAGCACAAGAATATGAAGTTCTTTGTCTGTCTCCTGGAAAAGTACTGAGTAGGCAGAAAAGTCCTGGTTCTCTTTTCCTTTAAAATTATTTGTCATTTGTGTCACTGTTGAATTTACTGCGTGATTTACCTTTGATTGACAACAATAATTCAAGGAGAGTATGCCTCTCTACACCGTTGTAGATGATACCATTATATATCAAATATGCATGGAAAGCAGCATTAAAAGAGAAAAAATGTCTGGTTTCTGCAGCTACTCCATGTCCTCCAACACCAGACCATAAAAAGAACCTGATGTTCTGAGGAACACACTGAGCAAGCACAAATCAGTTCTCTGTCCCACATGCAGGGAGGGGATGCTGGCACTTGAGCGTGATACAGGGCCATGCACAGGGGCCCTCGGGCTTGGATCTCTGGAGAGGCAGCATGGCAGGCAGGCTGCTGGAGGTATGGAAATCCAGCAGAACACTTCCTAAGATGGAGTGGAAGAGCTGGTGACAGTAAAGTAACTAGAGCTGCCATTCAGTCCTTGGGCTCTATCCAGATACTCCCTCTGGGTGCTACTGCACCCACGGTTTTGCCATGTGGATGTTTTTCTCCAAGAAAATGGACAGAAACTGTAAATGTGTCCCACAGAGCAGGAGAAAGATAACAGTCCCCGTTGCCTATGCCAAAAGCTTAATAGGCATCTTAAATGTTTTTATGATAGATGCTGATCTCCCACCAGCTGGTGCACAGAGTGCGGTGTGTGCCAGCTGGGCTGGGTGCAGCAGACAGTTATATCCCAGCATATATCTTTCTTATCCACTTCATGGTATTTTGTCTCAACTGCCAACATTGCTGGAGTAGAGGAATCATCTGCCAGTGTCCCTGCTTTTCTCTGTGGTGTGAAGAAAAGATTCACACTCTCGTTAATACTCAATTTCACACTCTAGAAGCATGTTCTCATTACTAGTGATGCCCAAAAGGTTAAAAGCAATTGTGAGGTGATACGGAGGTTTTGTTTCAAAACTGTAGAGAGCAATGCCAATTCAAGAAAAGGGGAGTCAAAAGCATGGGACTGTGGATTAGCCAATGCCAAAAGTAATGGGCTCCAGATGTCAAGCAAACCCTATAGATACTTACAGGGAAGCAGAAGGCAAATTTCAATACATTCTGAATTATGAGGAATGTGCTTTTTTTAATGCATTGCTAAAATCTGGAGTGAAAAACTGCAATAAGCAAATAAATCATCTGCTTGGATTGTCTGTCACCAAAGCAGTAGGAATGACTTGGCTGCATACTGAAGCAGTACAGTAGTTGTTGCAAACCTGTGGTACTTTTTGAAGAGTTTGGAATGGACCACATGACTTAAAAGTTCAACTAAGCTTGAATGAAATCCCAAGACGTAAACTACACTTAGATTTTTTTGCCTGTGGGACTCTTCAACTTCAGCATCCCGATTGCTCCTGCCGCCTCTGACACTGCTCCATCTGCTCCATCTGTTGTCATTCAGTTAACACTGGGGGAGGTTAAAGCTGTGCTCTAGCCTGCTAAAAGTCCTTTTCTAACCTGATTATAAGGCCATTCATAGAGCTATATGCAGCACAATGGTCTTTCTGTATTATAAGCAACAGAACAGAAAATTGTGTTTGTTTGTTTGTTTGTTTTTATTAGTTGTTCCCTGAACCTCTCTGACTATCGGGTAGCTAATAAAGATAACAGACATGGTCTGAAAGCATAAAGTTGTCTCTTATTACTGGTAGCAATATCAGCTGAGGAGGTGACCACTTCTTTTTTCAGTTAGGAGCTAAAGCTCCCTGGTTCTTCGATATAACTAAGCCACTCTCTGGCACTGTTTTTTTTTCTTTTTCTTTTTCTTGAGAGAGAGGCATGGGTAGGAAAAGAGTTGTTCTGGTTTCCTGAGACTTCTATGAAATCATTTACAAATAATGACATACAGGAAAAAATCTCCTGCATAAAGTTTCATTCAGATTTGGACTCAAGACAGGTAACTCAGATTCAGGGCTGAATTTACTTGAAGGCAGAGTTAAGGCAAGTAAGTGGCTCCCTGCTCCTCACTGTATGGTCTGGGGTGTGACCAAATGACAGGGAATGCTGCACTGTGCAGCCCTGCTGTCTGCCACTGACTCGCTTCTGTAGGACTTACCTCCCTAGGACACTTCTTCAGCCTGTGAGAAAATGTCCAAAAGATAATGCAAAATAGCGCACTACCTGTGACTTGTCTTCTTTTCCTTCTCTCACTTAGCCAACAGTATCACTTCCACCTGATAGCTTTAATTTCAGCTGCCAAAGGAAAAAATCATCATCATCATTATTTTTCTCTCCCATATGTCCCAAACTGCTTTTAAAGGCTCTGAAGGAAGTGAAGGAAGGAGTGAGTGGGAAAAGTTCACTGAAGGCTGACGTTCTTAAGCCAAATTTTGATCTTAAACCAAAGCCACTGGCTTACTTCTTCCTTATCCTGGAATGTGTACTTGGGTCTCTTTTTAATGCCATTGCATCAGTTTAACTCCAGAAAGGAAAACAACTGCTCTTTACTACAGACTAGCATGGGTGTGATTCCAAGAGAACTGGAAAATGGAAAATATGTGAGAGGGAATTTTTTCTTTTATGCAGAATTTTACCTTGGGGAAATTTAATGAGTGACTGGAGGTTTGTGCAAAGATGCATTTAGGACCTTTGCGTGAGTTATCAGTCTTGGGAGTGGGTAGCTGAGAGGGAGTAATCACAGATATGAGTACAAATTAAGATTAACTTCATGAACCCAAAGGTTTAAGTGAGATTAGAATCAGTCTCTCTAGTGTGGAAGCACGGACTAGCATTTTGCTAAATTTTGGATCAAGCCATATAGACTTACACCTGAATAAGAATTCACATATGTCATCTAACTCTTCAGGAGGAAGCACAGATATGTGATAAAATCAGAGCTACAGTATTAAAGACTGCTAAGTGCATTCCCTAAATCTGGAGGAGTTTAGTTCACTAGGAAAAGGCTTTGCATTCCAAGTAAATGAGATCCTGCAGCTCTGTAGGGAATGGCTTTAATTGAAAAGTCACATTCCTTGCCTCTTGTGTAAATAAATCATGTCACTTGAATTTGGTCATGCCCTTTGTCTAGCTTGAGGCCAACACCAGTCCAAGGTAATGCTCTGAAGGTTAGAAATAGTATAGTGGAGGCAGCCCTCACATTAACACATTCTGTAACCCTGTAGGTAAGATACTTGCTGCAGTATCTCAAGCTGAATGTTTACTTCATGCCTAGCAGACTTGGGTTGAAATCCATGTGTGTCTATGGATGCTTGAATTATGAAATAGTGCCCTGTGATATATGATGTATATATGACATGATATCAAATGATATATGAAATGAAGCCATCTATGAAGTCGATGGAAGTCATAGCAGACTGCTACGTCCAAATATTTTAAGAGCAGGTAAAGTGACCCAAAAGAACTGAACCACATTATGCTAAGAGCATATTAATATAGTAAACAATAAATGCAGTGGTAATGCTGTATTTGATTGGGAGCAAATTGTCAGTAGGATATAGCAAGCAGAACAGAACAAATCAACCTTCTTAGCTAATGTAAAAATATGTTAAGACAATGCTCATTATTTATTATTGAATTGCATTTTGAAATACAGTCAGTTACAAAAAATGTTACCTGCCCCCAGTGAATGTAAGGGTAATGTTTCTGTTATACTTGGTATTTTCTCACTCACTTAAAAAATACAGCCTGTAACTCTCCCGTGGCTTAAGAAAACAAGGACTACTGTCTTAAAATTATCATCCTATGAATAGAAATTATTGCTATAATTTACTGCCTGCATTACTTTGGCTTCCACCATGTGTTAGGGAAAAATACATTCCCGAGTGGAAAGGAGAGGAGAGGAGAGGAAAACGAAATGACCTGATAGTTTAAGACAAGTAGCAGAGAGGGGAATAGAATAGATTTTTTTATATATATATAATTGTCTGAAAACCTGAAAGAGGATATCTAAACTCCCACAGAATCTCTCCTTTATCATTACAGCTGTTTTGCTATTTGCTCTGTAGATGTGTCCTTGGTGATACCATGGGGAAATATATGATTTTGCCATATCTCCAATCCCCAAATATCCTTAATACGTTAGGGAAAATTGTTAATAAAGTTACACATTGAAGCTTCTTTATTAAATTTGTAAGAAGGAATTAGTTAATCAACTGTTTCAGACCAGTTTATAGGTTGGAAGATGTCATGCTTTCCATAGTCATAGGGAAAGTTACATTTTGACTTTAAATCCTCACAGCTACAGATTTACTTAAGTGTTTTACATAAACAAGTATTTATGGAAGTTTATGTTGCTTTTCCCAAGAGCACAGTCCTATCAAGTCATCATTCATTTCCCTTAACTTTCTAAAATTTAGGTATGCAGTATAAATCAGTTCTCTAATCTTCTTTTATAGATAACATGCATCTGCAGTGCTGATTCGAACAAGATTCTCCACCAGTCATGGAGAGTGTCTTAGACAAACTGCTCACACTAGCACCTAACTTTCTTATCATCCCCAGTTACTAACGTAATGGCAAAATGCTGTGTTTGGTTGAAAAGCGGGAAGCCTTCTGCTATATGCTGACAGCAGTCAAAGGGAACGTGTTCAAATGGCAAACATTCCTCTTGAACCTAAGAAACTCAAACGGGATCAGAAATTATATCCCTGTGGTATTCTCAGTAAGCAGTATTTTGTCATTCATAAGCACTGAGTCTATGAACTTTATTATGGAAATGAAGAAAACTGCATGAATGATAACTAAAATACGACTCATGGTAACTTTGCCAGGAGTCCATTATTACAGTTTCTTTCCATTCTGGTGATCATGTAACAGGCAAATACCCTTAACTGCATAATTTATTTCTTTTTAGGGCATGTCTACACTACCAAATAATTTACCTCCTGAGTTCACTGCAGGATCCTGTGCCCTTACTGTCTGCATTGCATAAATGTTAGGTTGCTATTGGGATGTCTTTTACAGTGAACCAACCAGAGACCCTGAGACAAAATTTTTGTCCAGTCTGTGCCAGGGACCACCCCACGCTTACAGGTGTTCAGTGATAGGAAGTCCCGGCATACTCCAGGGCTTGCAATGCCTACCCTCAGTTCCAGGTTACTGAAAATTCAGCTAAGTGGCCTGCAGCACAACTCAGGGCACATTTGAACTAAATTTCACTGAAAAAAATCTCACAGGAAAAAAACAAAATCATTATGTCTCAAGACAACAAGGCTACTACCTAGGCAAAGCTACCACTGAGCTTTCTTAAAAGAGGCTAGCCCTGATAAGCAAAATTATTTTCCATTCTTCATCAGGTTGCTTAGTGCTAACTCCTTGGGTTGGATTTGTTTAGCAGTAGGGATGCAACCTGAACCTGTCAAACCCTGCACATTGTTTGTGAGTAGTGTATACCCAACATCCTGAGGCGCAGGCAGGCAGACATGTCTTCAACTCTTTGCACTGTGCTACTCAGTGGTATACCTTTTATTTTTTTACTGCATAAAAAGGCTGCAGAATACAAGAAATGCTGTTGCTCATTTCCATCAAAGGCTCACATTGACGGCCAGAATCCTCTAGAGATGTAAATCAATAGCATACAGTACTTTTAGAGTGAGATAAGGAGGTACTGCTTCTCAAAAGCAGAAATAATTCTTTGTTGTTGTTGTTGTTTTGTTTGTTTCTTATTTCAGTTACACTGCCTAATCAGTTCTGAATTTCTCACTGTTTATGATAATTCCCAAAGTGTTTTGGAGATGATCTGGAAGAAGACTTCTCAAAATAAGCTCTTTCTGGAATCTGTTCAAAGTCTCTCACCCATACTGGGATGTGCCAGAAAGCACCTACTATCTGGAGTTCTAAGAGGAGCTATGGAGAGGAAAAACTATGATGAAACTGTTCTTTTTTTTTTTAAAAAAAACGAAAAATATTGTTTCATAAACACTGGAATGTTTTGGAGAAAACGTTTAAGTTCAATGACATTTTCAACTGTTTCAAATACCATTTAATTTTCTTTATTTTTGTTTCAATTCCATTTTTATTTTGCTTTCTTTTCAACATTGCATTTTTGTTCCCCTGTAGTTTCAATTATTTTAGTTTATAAAAGTTTGATTTAAATTGTATCACTGTATGTTAAATCTACAGTGACAACATGAACCACTTTGATTCCAACAAAATAAAGCATTTTGATGAACTGGAGAACTTTCTAAAATGAAATGTCTTCAGATTTTTCTTCCCCATAGATTTAGAAACAGATACACTCCAAAGGGTTTTAGGAAAAATATGAAAATGTCAGAGTCTTTCATTGGAAGGAAAACTGTTCACAGTGATCTTAATAGGCAGAGAAAGCAGGTTGATATCTGTCCATCCAGTGGTGGCAGTCCATTTCCTTGCAGAGAGCACTGCTTCCCAGCCTTAGGCAGATGGGAATTGAGTTACCTTGCTGAAGTCAGGGTTGTCCAATACACCAGTGTCCCAGTGCACGTTCTTGTCACTCACAGCTTATCTGTAACCAGAAGGAGGTTTATATAATGTAATGAAAGGATACAGAAACTTTTTGGCGGCTATTGAGATTGGGAAGGCTGAAGGGAGGTGAGGTTCGTATTTAAACTACAATAAGGAGCTTCAGCCATAGGAATAGGAAGCATTTTAGAAACATAATCAAAACGTTTACATGTTATTGAGCTTTTGGAGGAAATTCAGCTCTGTAGGAGGTTTCTTGCAGTAAAAGGAGATGCTACAACTTATCTCAGAAGAAGCTGAGGGGAACAGACCGTGGCATGGGAACAGCCCTCGCTGCCACAGGTAGATGTGTGTCTTCTGGGCACGATGGCTGTCCTTGGGCTCAAGAACAGCGTAACTGCAGGGCATTAAGTCCGATGTACAGACCGATGAGCAATGCTGTACTACAACTTCTCTTAACCAGTTTTAGCCAGAGAAGGTATTTCTCTGTTTCTGTGCTAATGCATTACATTTTGGTAATATGTCCAAGAAAATGCCTGCTCGGCTCCACCCCAGAGGAGGTGGCATTTCAGACAAGTGGTCCCTGTGACATACTAAACCTGATGGCTTGCAAAGTGCTCTGGAATCCCTCCAGGGAAGAAAGTGAATATTTAAATGTAAACTGGTTATTATTTCTCCCATCTTCACTGCTGTATCTCATGCAAACCTTTAGAGACAAAAATAATTTCATAAATCTTGATTAAAATAATGTCTAAGCTTCTTCTAAAATGTTTCTCCTGCTAGTTGGTCACTTTAATCAAGAAAAAAATGCACTCTCAAAATAAAATACCTTCGCTTCACAGTTCTTATAGTTCCTGCCTGAAAGGGGCCTACTAATCTTAAAATAAAGCACATTGGGGATCCATAAAACTTCAGGGTATGTAATATATTTCAGAAATACTGTTCATAAGCTCTGGTTTTTTGAAAAGCAATATTTGTAAGCACAAGATCATTCTGTCCATGCACATCACTCCTATCTCCCTCTGGCACTTCCAGCAAAATTCAAGGGAAGAATCCAAAAACCTGGGCAAAGGACAAGCATCAGCCTACGACTGAACTCTGCCATGAGTTCAGCAGCACAGAAATACTGCAGTTCCTTTTGCGTCTATTCCTGCAGCTCAGTGGTACAACCTATGTCATGTATTTTAAGACTATCAGCAGAAGGACGTTTTATCTTTTGGTTTTGGTGAAAATTCCTAAAAAAATACAGCAACAACTCTGTAGGTACAAGTCGTTGTTATGCTGTAAAAGTGTTCAGAGTATAAAGAAGGCTGTTATTTTTTGTCTAGTGGTTCTGTTATAGGAAAAGGCTGGCAAATTGAAAATGTCTCATTCCAAGGCTGGTCCATAGAAATGCTCTTTCACTGTGTAGTAAGGGTCTCCCTGTGCTTTGAGGTCCACAGTAGATAAAGAGCCTCTGTAGGTATGAAACCACTGCTCCTGTGTTCATTTTTAGATAAATCTCCTGAGACTGATTTTTGCCCCAATTTGATGCGCTGCTGGAGAATGTACTAAAGAGGTTCAGGAAGAGGCCAGTCCTATCTTGACTTCTGCGCTAAGGTTTTACTCTCTTCTGCTTTTGGTCCTTTGAAAGGGATCACGTTGTGGCATGGCCTGAGGAAGGTTCAGCCTTGACTCCTGCTGATCCTCTGTGTGAACCTGCACAGGTGGAAACTAATGCTGAGAAAGTTTTGCCTTCACGGGGAAGTTTCTTAGAAGTGAACACAGAGTAGTGAATTCTAGCTGGAGCTGTCAAACCACACTTTCAGCTTCTGCAGCAAGAACACTCTGGCAAGCGTGGGACTACTATTAGCCACCAAAGGATACAGCCTCATAGTAATGGTACCTGTCTGTACAGCCTCCACGCAGTCAGAGCCACTGGTTGCCTCCATAATATGGCAGGCAGTATGTGTGATCCCTAAATGCCAGAACATCAAGCAGCAATTAGCAAAGTATTTTGTGTACTTAAAGATGCAATCCTTTTTCTGTTACATTGCAGGACTCCTACTGAATCCAGTACTGAGCTTTGAATCATGATGGAAATAACCATTACAGGAAAAGTAGTCATTTCTTCCAGAAGTTTAATCAGCTCAGGCATAATTACGGTACATCTGCTGCTACTAGATTATTTGCTAACACGTGTGTGCACACAGTCTGATAAAATACGCACATGCTGGCATTTCTCTGAGATGTTGACAGGCAGTACATGCAGGATGAGGCATGAGGCGTGCTCCTCTCCTAAATGTATTGTTCTAACTCTCTGCATTACTACCAAGGACCAGGAATGCAGTAGGTCAAAACCAAAGGTCATTTAGCCCTATGGCTACTCTGATTTAGAATGTTTTAAATGCCTTATTGCAGAAACAAAAGGAAATTCCTGCAGTAGTGCTGAACTGACTACTGTGTATCATTCTGTGCATTAAAAATGCTGATTTACTTCAAGCCCTTTTTTGTGGAGTTATATTTGATGAATTTTAATCCTATATACATATCCTAGAGCTACTGCTCTGTGGTTAATTTGCAGTTAGTAGGCAGATTACTTTTTATGATTTACTCTAAGTCATAGATTTTTATTAGAAGATGCGAAAGGGCAACTGGTGGTTTTTGGTTTTGGTTTTGTTGCTGGTGGTGTTTTTTGTTTGTTTTGGGGGAGTGTTTTTGTTTTTGCACTTTAAACAAATACTGAAACAATTCAACATGGAAATTCAATCAAAACACAATTTCACCATGAACACCTTTCTAATGTTATAGTGAGCTTATATTCTTCAGTTGCTGTATTATATGCTATAAATTAACAGTTACCTACAGATCAGCAGTAGTATTTGTAGGAGCCCTTAGATATTCTGTATTTGATTCTGAATGCCTGTGAGATAATCTCTTGCAGTATACATTAGGCTTCCTAAAGCCAATACTGAATTTGAGCAAAAAAACCTATTTGAGACAAAACATTAAGTACTACAGATTTATAGTAACCGTTACTTGTAACTCATTTCTGAATAGTACCTCCACTTAGGAGCTGAAGTATGACAATTTAGACTCAACAAAACGCTAAGGGAACGACTAGAAAACTGCAGACCTCTCATCAATCTGCAGTGCTTACTTTCCCACTGAAACCATGTTCCAGTTTCTGCATATGCTCATAACTTAAAATAGTCCCAGAAATGGTAAAAATATTACAAGTCCAGTGATGAATATATCCCCAGGTGTGTTCAGATCATCTGAACATTTCTGTTTACAAACCAGTCAGCAGCATTGTTTAATAAAATATAAATCAGTGTTGCCTTTCCCCTTGATAAATGTAAAAAGACAAAGCGTGTTTTGTAGGATCACCATAATCACAAGTTTATTACTTATGGAAAATAGGTACTTGGCTTATGCTTGGCACTGATCCCTTTTCAAGGTGATAAAGGGTAAAGCTACTTAAGGGATTGATCTGGTAGACAGAAAATCAGCTCTTGTCTGCATGCCAGAAGAAGTTCTGTTAGCAAAATTCTGCATATCCTCATTGGAGGCAATGATTCAGAATTAAAGCTGCATAAATAATAGAGGATTGTGGGATAAATCAGAATGTTTTACTTGATTTCAGAATAAAGGATGAAATGCTTAATTTATGGGTTATTTAACCTTTTTCCTAAACCTTTTTTCTGTCATTGTTGTCAATTTATAATTGAAAAATATTGTTTAAAAAAAGTTAGCTATTTCATTTCCCATGGCAGGGGGGTTGGAACTAGATGATCTTTAAGGTCCCTTCCAACCCAAACCATTCTATGATTCTATGATTCTATAAACATAAAAAAGGCATTTCCTCCATGAAAAGTCATTTTAGTATTTTTCATTTTCCATCATTTAAATAGAATCTCTCTACTGAAGTACTCAAAATAGCATTTTTGCTGAATGCATTAGTTGGAGAAGAAAAAATAGTCGTCTCCTTTTGATTCATTGCTGGCAAAAAGCTAACACTGGAAGAGAAGGTAAGAAGATCACAGTGTTTTTTGTTTGTTTGCTCATTTGTTTTCCTTATAGTTAGTTTTTATAGATGTGTGCCCAGCCTGTCCTGACTGTCAGAGGCATGACCATATCACTGTCACAAGTCGTTTCAATTGAGGACTGTCATTAACTGTTGTTGGCAGTGCTGGACTGATTTTCAAATGGCAAATGCAGGCAGTTCGTGTGGGCACTGAAGAGTGGCTGATAACTTGGTTCAGGGGCCCAATATTTTAAGCCCAAATATATAAGCACTTCCAATAGAATTTAGCTAGGGGAATACAAGAACTGTCTCCAGTCATAATTACATTAGGTCTTTTCCAGCTGTAGAACCAGAAGGTTGAATCACTGTCGTTTATATCCGTGTAATTTCATTGTTTTCCAGAGTGATAGTTTATACACCTGCAGCAGAAAACAAAACAAAATTAAAAAAATGATGTCAGAGCAGCCCATTTTTTCCTGAGACTTTTTGTGCTTTGCTAAGTACACCTTTAATTTGCAAAATGTTAATATTCCACGTTTAGCATTAGTGCTTTTCACAACCTAATGAATTATGCTTTGACACACATCCTGATAACTGTCCCACACATCATCTTTCCTCTTTATATCCCATTACTCCTAATTACTGTTTTGTGCAGTTCACTAAATAAATATTCAACATTGTGATTTTCTTAGCCAATTAATTTTACAGATTACTACCAACACATTTTTTTTAACTCAAACTTCATATGTTTTGAACTTACAGACTTTCTGTTATAATTTAACCTTACAGCTGCTAGAGCAACTTTGCTGTTTTATTCTAAATACTCTAATTTTGACACGGTTTTCTGGTAATGTTGTGTGCAAACATGGCACTACAGATGTGAAAATACTAGAACTGCCATGGGAAAATGTATAAGCTTGTTGCAGTTTGATGTCTTGGTCTAGAATCAATAATTTTTGTGTGTCCTGGTAGTACTGCAAGCTCTCTGCCTGATGTGCTGCTGAATTGGGGCTTTTCCTATCCATGTAACACTGGGGCCATTGACGGCCCAACCCTTTCTGTTTGAATGCTTTTCCTCAGAGTGAGCAGCCTGACAAAGATGGTAGGGAAACGTCTTTGTTGTGTTTGTATCTATGCTCTGAGCATATTTCTGGTGCTTGCGTGTCAAGCCACTGCATGAGCATTTGCACTATTAAAGACTGACAAAAAGGTTAAGGTAATGGAGACATCATTCAACGTCACATGTTGTGTTCTCTGCTATCCTCCTTTGGACTTTTGACTTTCCTAATAAAATTAAATCAGAAATCTTCATTTATACCTGAACTTGAGCAATAAAATGAAAATCAAGTATGATACAGCAAGCTGCATTTTTAAAGCTCAGCTTATGAAACTGAAAACAGCTGTTTTCTAATACAAAAGAGTTAACATTGGTTCATGCCCTGTGCAATACAGGAAAAAAAAAAAGACAATTTTTTTTTCCAGGCCAATTAAATTCCTAAGACACTCTTAAAAATTGCTTAATATTTAATAATGTTAACATTTCATTTATTGAATATTTATCATAATATACGTATAATATTTAATAGTTATTAAATAACTACAGAACAATTATTTGTACAGCTGGTAAGTAGAGATACTTACTCCAACAGCCTGGGCCTTCCCCTGTGAAGGAGCAAGCTACGTGGCTTAGTGGATTATTTTTCCCACAGCAGAGACACACCATAAATGTGCAGTTTATTGCTGCAAGAAATCTTGTTGACCAAATGTAGAATGCAGGTTTCATTAAAGCTAGAAATGAAACTCCTAACAGCAGGCACTGGGTAGCATCCTCTGTGAATTGGTATTGATCCTGGCTGCCCCATAACCATCTACATCTCTGGATGGCCTGTAATGTTCAAGCTGTTTTCAGTTACTGGGATCTAAATCTGTTCTGCAAGTAAATTAGCTGAGAGCTAGTGATGTGGTTTATGAATTATTTCTCACCTGAAAAGTACAGGCATCACTGCTGCAGACACTTCTGGATAAGTCCATGGCACAAGGCCACCTCAAGGTGTTTCGTTGGTCCCTGTGGACAGGGAGATTGAGGGAGCCATGAGGGAAGGGACGGATGCAGCGTCTGGAGGAGACCCCAGTGGCCCCAAGGACAGCAGCCTTCTGCTGTCCCATAGAGCTGAGCCATTTTTCCAGTGGAGCTGTGGATCCTAAAGGGTGAAAACCACAGACAGTAGTTTGCTTTTCACAGTTACTTATTGTAAACCCCATAGTAATTGTTCATGGGTATATCAGCCCTTAAGGTTGATGCAGCTGACTGTTGAAAGCAAGCTGGCTTGGAGTAGGGCTAAAGGTATGGCTGCACAGGAGTTGGGCATCATCGCAGCTGTTGAGATGCTGGAACTCCTTAGCATGGTCCTCAGACCCCACTTGGCCTCCACCTCTTTGTCCCATTTCACTCTCACAGGATGTGCCAGGGGTGAGGAGGCTCCCACAGGTCTGTTTTCTCAAGGCCTAAGTACCACCTAGAGTACACTGCTGTCAGTGGTGGAAAACTAAATTACAGACATGATAAGTGGGGAAAGTCAAGTCCTTGGTGTCCAAAGACACTTGGCTGAGGAAGGAGGCTGTGCCTCTTTCCCTGCTGAGCCAGGTGTGCATTTGCAGACAATGGAAGCGTAAATCATTAGCTCCCAAGAACAACTCCTGTTACCTGCATTTGCAGTCTGCTACCTCCAAGTCTTGCGCAGTGGCTGCAGCAGTATAGTGCTAACACAAAAATTACGGAGAACTGAGGACTATGTCAAATAAGCATAGGTCATTTTGAGTGGTGGGACCATATTCAGCTTATGTCTTTTTGTAACAGACTTTATATATTTTAATATCCTCAGCTGTTGTCCATCATAGGCTTACATATTTCTTTAATAATGAAACAATTTGAATGTGCCAGTCAGAAGTTCTGTATTTGGATGGGCTATGTCAATTCTTAAAATAATATGGCCAGCGTTTCCCATGGTGTGATGGTAGTTGTCTGTATCTTTGACTCAAAATTGGTAATATGTTTGCAGTTACGCATTTAAGCAGAGTCATAAGCCCAATAATGTCTTCATATTCAGAATAAAAACAAATCTCACAATAGGAATTTGAATAACAATGACTGGGTGTCTGATTGATATATTAATTATGTGAGCCTGGCCATGGTATGTCTAATTAACGGCTTGTCACTGAACGTCTTAAAATCTAATTCTTAGTACTTTCTCTATTCAGTCAGTGAAAAAAATTAGAGAGGATATTCTGCATGAATGGTCAAGCATAATAGCAAGAACTACCTTCCAATTAAAAAGTCTGTAACTAACAGAGTTTGTCAGATAACAATCAAGTAGTGGTAGCTCTTTTCTAGTGATTTTTTTTCCTGTGGTCTTTGGACATGTTCTATTTACATTAAATCCATTCAAGTCATAAAGTACCAGGTGGAATAAATTATGAAAAAAAAAAGAAATTGTTAATCAAATATTACATTCTGAAGGCTAAACAAAATCACAGATATGCACCTGTGTGCCCCTAATGGTGTGTCTACAAGGAGATGCTATTGCAAACACAGTAAGAATTATACATTGGACCACAATTACTATTCCATGTTATCTTTCCAGCTTCCACTCAAGCTCAGAGTGATAG
The DNA here is from genome assembly GCA_013399475.1 of Chauna torquata. NCBI lineage: Eukaryota > Metazoa > Chordata > Aves > Anseriformes > Anhimidae > Chauna > Chauna torquata. The sequence continues at coordinate 522,392 of VXAL01018554.1, forward strand.
GCAGAAACACAGAAGAGACAAGTGTATCCCAGCCTTGCTTATGATTCTGGTCACTGCTGCTAATGCTCCTCTGGAAGAGTGGCAGAGTGGCCACAGTGATGAATAGACAGCATGGACTGCAGCAGCTTAAAAGACCACATGAAGAAGGGTATGTCCTGGCATCATCTGGCTACAATGCTGATGATGTCCTACATACTGAACCATTGTCATGCACGGATACACTTGGCTGAAGTGGCATTGACTCAAGAAGTCTAAGAACAATTCCAAAGTTGAGAAAATATTGAAGCTTAAAATTTGGTTATTCCCCCCCCCCCTTTTTTTTTTTTTTGTTTTATTTTCAAAACTTTGCTTTCTTTTCAAACTATTTTTTTAAAGGGTAAAAAAATTACAAGTTTATGACCCCAAAATGATATGGAACCTTAAGAAAAAGAATAGTATCAACCTAAACTATTCCTTTTCTCCCCAGGTTGAGCCACTGAACTATAAAATCCATTATTTTCAGAGATCTAGTACTATAATGGGACGCAGGGAAAAGCAAAGAAAATATTTTTTAAGTTCCTTTTGTGTCTGAAATGTCTTGAAAGTCAGGTGCTGGCAAGTAAATGAAGTGTGTCTCATGTCTCCACATCTTTCTGCCAGAGTGCTTGATAAACCACCAATAAACAGAATTGCCTTTGCATATCACTGATACAAAGGACAAAAAATATGTGCCCAAGTATGGCTCCCTTTTTCCAGTGAGTTACCTATGCATTCTTCCTCATTCTGTGTGCGATATAGTCAGGAGCTGTATCTTGGAATTCACAGCGACTCTCATCTGAGCGCTGAACATTCATGGGATTTATTGCCATTTTTATAGATAAGGTAAGTAAATATAAAACTGAGAAAGTGTCACAAAATATAAAACTCATCAGCAGATGCTGATTAAGGAGAATTATTATATAAGCTTTATATATTTTTCCATTTAAAGTTTAGCTTTGCTGGTTTATTGGGAAATGCTTGATATGGGCAAGGTATGACACAGCAAATATGCAATGGACGGATGGAGAGTGGGGCACTGGAAGAAATAAATGGCCAAGCAGATTGCTTCTTTGGAGTGAACCTACCTCACCAGCTCTGAAAGCTGCACCTGCAATGTGCTGCAGGTCTCCCAAGGGGCAGTAGCAGTATCCAGTCATATTGCCCCTGTCTGGTGTTAGCTCTAAAAGAAAGCAGATTGCAAAAAGGATGCCTGAGATCCCAGGATTTGTGGAGACAGGTGGAAACAACTCCTCTGAAAGACCTTCACATCAGATCATCGTTCATGAGAAACAAAGAATCAAAGAAGAATATTGCAAGAGATGGTTTCATTTGACCTACTGTGGTGCAAACAGCACTTTTATTATAGTGAGACTCTGTGGCCAGGCTCATTGGCTATGCTCACTTTCAGCAGGCAAGAAATTAAACTTTGATTAATTTTACTTTGATTTCATATAACTGCTTTGCTGGGTCATCCTCCAATGAGCTGAAAGGAACAGCAGGTCCTCAAACAGTGCAGGACAGCATGGAGACATTCAGAAGGCAGGATGGAAGATGCTTTTGAACATATCAGGCTTTGTGGCCAGTGCCAAAGGGACTTAACTTGGGTGAATCCTACTAGCCCATAGATATATTTTGCAGTTGTGTTTTTCCATTGCAAAATCTTATCTTATTGCAGATACCATCCTTCAAAAATGAACAGTTCAGGGAAGAGATTTTGCTCCCTGCACTGTTTCATTTTCAGTGCTGAGCCCCTGGTTTGTGCCTTCATCTGCTAAAAACACAACAACTGAGGCCGAATATCTGTGAATCAAAATGAGAAGCAGGATTCGGGGATAGAATATTCATACAACAAATTCTGATTCCGTGAGCTTTGGCTTGGTGAGCTGAGCTACTGCAGAACATGTGCTGCCTTTGCAGTCAACTGCAAACCAGTTAATGACTGCGTAGCCAGAAAGAGTGTATTTCTGCAGCTGAAGCTGTAAGCTACGGCTGTTACATGCAGTGTTTTTGCTGCATTAGGAGCTACACACTCAGCTATAAACATAACCTAATTGCTGTTGGACAGAAGCGTTAAATACAAAGCAAGTTCATTTCCCGGAGAACTATGTAATTGCCACATGCAGTTTTATACTTACAGGGTCAGATTTTGCTGTATTAAAATTACACAGTTCCAAAGTGATTGGCTTTCTTCTAACACAGAGCAATTTGGCTGCAGCAGAGGATAACATAACTGGCAACACTCTACTGCAGCATTGCCTCAACTGCAGTATTTCTTGGTTACTGGTCAGTATAAATCTACAGTTGAGGACTTGATCCAAAGCCATGTTTCTGTCACTGCTTCCAATAGGCACTGACTCAGGACCTAAAAAAGAAATCTGTGGTGAAAAAGCAAACAGCAGAGCATATGTCCTACACAATACAGCTGACTATTTCTATGCTCAGCAGCTGATAGTGCAGGGCTGCAATATTGATTTGTGTTACTCTATTTTATAGGTAGCATGTTACAAGATTAATTTTGTGCTACTCAGCATCTGCTTTCTCCTTGGGAAGTTTTGTAAAGAATTCTGCTGACTATAAAGAATTGACTTTTTCTTTTTTTTTTTTTTTTTTTTT
>VXAL01018554.1:525034-590269 GCA_013399475.1 Chauna torquata
CAGATCCTTTATACCCTGCCCTTCCAAAATCTAGCATGACAGATACTGTTAAGATGATTATACTATACACGTATATGTACTTCTGTGCTCAGAGGCTAACAGCTGAATTCTCACTAGTACAGGTCAGCATCCTGTTCAGTCTTTCGTCTCTCACTTACTTCCAGCCAACATCATTGTGATAGATTATTATTCTGCTAGGGTAGGTTTGGCTCCTGTTCAAAAAATGATATAAATCTATACACTTTTACAAATGAGTATTATTTTCTTCTTGCACTTACCTATGCTTTTAAATGGGAAGTAACAGGGACCGGCTATGGGTAGCATGGGTGGAGATTCATTTAAATAAAAGGATTCATTTGAATTCATTTGCATGATTCATTTAAATAAATTCTACCATAATTTAAATAAATAAATTTATAAGTAGTTCAATAAATAAAAAATGGGTGATAGTACATGAATAAAATTTGCCCAGAGGGAATTTGTTGATTTAGATGTCTATAAGTATCAGTGAAGTGATATCTAGTAGTGATATCTAATATCACTGAATCAATATGGGCAAGATTTTGAGTACCTTTTATTTGGCTATGCCTCTCTTTGGGGGTCATTTAGGAGCAGGCGGTATGTGACGGATGGCAGGCAACGTAATAGGTCCTTATGCAGCTTAACACCAGCCACTGCAATGGACAGGGATCACTTCAAAGAAGGAGAGAAGTACATTGTATCATTTCAAACATGTCATAAATTCTTTCCCTTTTCATCAAAGGGAAGGAGCTGTGACCCCATTTGTTTCTGGACAGAGCAGTTGTACTGGCTTTGAGTGAAACGGTGCTTCATTGCGCTGTGTGGTTCTGTATGCTTTTGTTCCAGCACTATGCAGCAGAACATAAAACTCATCCTCTCAGCTTTGTCATTGAATTAAAAGCAACAGAGATCTGAATAGTACATGCTCAGTGAAAATAGGAAGTGAGGAGATGAAAACATGGATGTTCCTTGAAGTTCAACCTAGGTTCTGTCTCAGAGGCTGGGGCAATGGCTGATGCTTTTCAACCAAACCTGAATATGTTTCCCATGAAGGTCCTTGTACAAGTATTTCCTCAAACTTGCTTTGAAATGACTGTTTTCTATGACAGCAAAAGCCCCATTTTTTTTCTTTACGAGAGCCACATAGTGGTAGGGCTGAGAGAGGGGCAGAATTATGGTGCCAAATGTTACAAAGGCATATTTGAATATAAACTATCATGCCTGAGGTTTCTGCAGGAGAAACATATTGGTTTAGGCCCTGCAAAGGCTTGGAAAGTGCCCAAGAGCCGGGACTGGATGACAAATTTTAAGGTGAGTTTTCTTTAGGAATCTGGAAGCATGCAGTTTTTAATCCAGAGAAAACAGAATAACTGCTCTTCTCCTTCAAGAATCTGTGTCCTTCTCATAGCATATGCTGCACACCATGGCCCAGAGGACAATTCAATAAAGTTAGTAGTGTGTGAGCTAAATTGTCAGGGCCCTTATCTCAAATGACCAAAGTGTACACACAAGTAATCCTTCAACCCTAGACATTGTAAATAAAAGAGGTCAAGAAGCCTTGGCAAAAGATCTGTGGCAATGTGCTATGATCTGGGTAAAGGCTGCTGTAAATCATTTTGTCCGACAATCACTCAAGAGCAGAAATGGTTTAAGATCACTAAGACAAGAGTAACCTTGGGAAAGCAGTCTGCAAACAGCTGTGGTAAGTCTTGGGAGAGGAGTACGATAGGTTTATTACCACACCATAAATGTACATGAACACAGTACTGCAGAGATAAATAGACCATAAATCTGATTCTACCCTCCGCTAACAAGGCCCTCAGTGCCTACCAAAGGTAGATCCACTACAACTGGTGATTTCTCCCTCAGAGATAGTCTCTCTCCTTGTTGCTATCACATAAGCTCAACAACTGGAGGGAAAACATTTCAGTTTTCCTATTTTTCTGAGTTTTGTCAATATTATCTTCTTGTAGCCACCTAAATTTCCAAATCACAAAGGTAAATAAATTCGTGCTATCCGACCTTAGATGTCTGAAAGTTCATGTTTGAACTGGCCTCTGACAGGCCCCTCTAGAGGGCAATTCACCTTGCAAATGTAGCTGAACTGACCTTGTTCTGGGTGAACACTTTGAAAATTGATCAGACTTTACTCCAGATCAAGACTTCTGAATTAAGGTGTCTGTAATGTAGGTGTCTACGTGTGAGCTAGCCATGTAACGTCCAATGCTAGTGCTTAGAAGTGAAGTCAATACATGCAATGGATCCACAAGAGAGGTCATATCATCCTAAAATAGGCATTTCTTGGTCAGATACCTAAATAGTTTTGTAAGTCTCATTGATTGCATTGACTGACTCTCCACTAACTGTAATGGAAACTTGGACACTTAGCACACAGGTACATTTACAGTGAAATTTAGGTGCCTGAAACCTGGTGTTTTCTGAGATGTCCTAGGTTGTCCAAAATATCCATGTATGAATGACAGGGGACAAGAAGTTTACAGATGACCTGTGTCCTTCTGGAGGAGCTGTAAGAATCTCTATAGAATACCCTCGTGCACCTCAGACAGCAGCAGATCCTAATGTTTAGGCAACTTTTGTTGCTGAAGTGTTTGTCCTCCTTAATGTAGACACCTGACTTCATGCAAACATGAACTGAATCCCCAACTGCTTGTGTTAGGACAAATCAACCCCACCTGTTGTATATTTGTTCTCTTCTGTCTCTGACATCTACAGGCCTCATATTGTGACACATCTATGTGCTTTTGTGGGGTTAACCCCTGCTTCTGTGTATCTTCCATTCTTAAAATTGTTGAAGCCTTTCGGCTGGCAATGAGAGGGCGCCACTGAATTTTCCTGTGTGGGAGAACAGGGTTACTGCATTCTTCTCTGTCATTTATCACCAACAGAGCAATATGTGTTGCCCTTAATTTCAAATTTTTATAAGCTTATCTGGAAGGCTTACAGTTACTACAGGCTCTGTTAGAAACCATCTAAAAGGAAAATCCCCAATCCATGCTGAGTATCTCCTTTTTGTCACATTTATCATTCATTCCGTGTACAAATCTCCTGCAGACATATAGGGAACAAATATACAGTATGTAACAGAAGATAACTTTGAATGTGTAATTTTAAAAAGTTAAAACAGGAGGATTCTTGAATTAACATGAAAGATGATTTGCTATCAGAAGAAAAGCAAACAAACACGAGGTGATGGAGCACACTTTTTATTGTTTGGGGTTTTCTGCAAACATGTTTTTTTGATAGTTCCCAGATCTATTCTGGGTCAGGACTCTTAAATGTGCTTATCATTAAAGAAACAGTCTGAACAGAAAGAGTGTACTATTAAGTGTAGTGAATTACCTTCTTCCACTCAAGTTAGCAGCATTAACCATGTATCAAGATGCAGAAGTAAACTTCAGTGGAATTGTAGAGGTGAGGAAATCCAAAGGAGGATCTAGACCTACAAAGATGTCAATGGAATGACCTCCACAGGTTTCAGCACTTTTGGAGAAGACTTTATTATGCTCCTTGATTTCTACCATAATATGTTCAAAACACTATATATCAGCCCTCAGTGTGGCTTGTAATCTTATAATAAAATTGGTGAACAGGTTGCTGAAGACTGAATCTCCCAGTAAATATTAACTTGGCTTTCTTAAAGATAATTCTTGGTTATATCCCTAATTACTTGCAATTATGAAGTCCATAGTCATAAAGTCAGATGCTGAGATGCTTGTTTTGTATTCCAGTAAAGTCCTCTTTAACTTCAGGAAGTCCTTTAGAAGTTGCTACATTAAAAAAAAAAAAAAAAAAGTAAAGAAGCTATTGCAGAATATCTTTTGATCTTAACTACGGGTTTGTTTCCTTTGATATCAATGTTAGCTGTTAATAATAAGACAGGTATTAATTATATTTTAAAATACTGGGTCTGAGGTACAGAGGTGGGACAAACAGGTACTTATGCCAAGCACTGCTGGCAATTATACATAACCTTGTTTTAACCCTAATTCCATCTATTATAAAAAGTAGCATGAGTGTGGAGAAAATAAATCACTTATGGGTAGAAGAAAGGTTCGTTTATCTTTGTAGAGTTGCTGTAAAAGAACCTCTTCTGAGCAAAATGTTGTTATTGCAATAAAAACTGGGTATAGGGGCACTTGCGAAAATAGGTTTGCACAAAATAGTTCCTTTTCAAGATACTGCTTTTTATATACCGTCATTTATACTCATTCATGATTTTTGAAGCAAATGTTGTTCTTTTAAAAAAAAAAAGTCTGATTTTTTTTCAGCAAGGAAAGTGATATGAGATACAGAAGGTAGTATGCAGTAGGTGGGAGTGTGAAAGTGTAGACAGGGCATTCCTCCAGGAGTCAGAGAGATCCTGTGCAAGGTGCTTGCCTCATGCACTAGTTCATTTTTGGATGAATGGAGCACAGGATGAACAGCACGGACAGCAAACAGAAAATTATCTGTATCCATAATGGTGTGGCCAGTTACAGCCCCAGAAAATGAAAGGCTGGATATTTGGGAAAATGGAGCTGTACACCCCACTTGACAAAGCCCTTGGACCAGCATTTATCTACTCTTCTCTCCTCACTCACCTCCACTTTTGCCGTTTTCACTCCCCCAGCCCTGTCTCTTTACCTGTGGCCTCACCAGAGCCAGTCCTCAACAATCCTGTGTACTCTTAGCCCCACTGCCAAAATCAGCCATACATGCTCCCTAACCATGACTTCCAATTTTATTCTCGCCCTGGACATCTGGGAAGATCATTGAGGTCACTGAGGACATGTAGTATCCTCTGAAGTTTGTAGTCCTGTTGGCCAATTAAGGGTAGTAGTTAAGAGGGCTGAAGCCCATGGCAGAGTAACGCCTGGTTCTTTTAATTTCAGACAGTATTTTGGGATGAAGGGATGATTCCCAAATATTTTATACCTCGTATTTTTATGGTTTTTTGGTTTGGTTTGGTTTGTTTGTTTGTTTTTGTTTGTTTGTTTGTTCTTCAGGTTTGCTTTTTCTTCTCTTCTTGATACTCATTTTCTCTGTATCCATCAGGACTGGTTTGCACTAAAGATTTGGCTAACTGGTTCATTATCAGTGCCTACATACGGTGTCCCTGCTTTGAGCTGCAGGCAAGAAGAATAAGTAAAGAGTGCTTAAGCCTGTTCCAGATTGTATTTGGTCTGTGTTTGTAGCTATGGGGAACACTTCCAGCAGTATGAAGACTCTGGGGTTCATGCGGGTATCAGTCACTGCCCAACCAAATTACTCTGCCTGGTTAACAGGTTAGCATGCAGCCAGACAGTCAGTTAACTGGTTGTTTGGTGACGTGAGACAGAGTGGTGGCTGCAGCAAAAATATGTCTGGCAAAGCTGGGGTCTGCCAGGGAGACAGCATTTTATACACGGGATCTTCCCTGCCCTGAGCCTGAGTCTGGAATGTGCTGACCAAGCAGGTTTTGTTGTTTCTGTGCAGTGGGTTTGATGTCCCTGTTTGCACTTATTTGCCTGGCTAATTTATGTGTTTTCATCTGTTGGTTCCCTGTTATTCAGATTTGTTTGTTAATTGTAAAGATTACAATTTCAGACATATTGCAATAAAAGAAATGCTGTCTTGTGGAACACAGCAGCTGTTTAGCAGCACATACCAGCAGTACACAACCAGTGATGATGCAGAGTGAAGAACAACACTGTGCTCGAAAACTTGGGAGAACAGAATAAAAATAAGCTCCTTGAGGCTGTAGAAATTCCAGCTCTCTGAAAACCATTGTAGGACCTCTAAGGGTCCTTCAATGAGCCAGGGTTTTACAGAGATAAGAGCCAGTACCTCCTGGAAATCTGTTCCAGAACTGAGCTCATGCCCCAGCATTGTACATGGGCTCCAGAGTCACAAACCAGAAAAATAAAATTAACAAGGTTTTTCTCCTGAGGGCCCTCATTTGAGCATAACAGGACCCTGCTCAGCTTGTGGAAATCTGTCAAGATCAGAGTTTGCAATGGTTTACTTTAATTTCCTCTGCACTCAGTATAATCACTGAAATAACTGAGCTAGCTACAATTATTGGCCATGCAATTTCATGCATCTGTGAAAATTTATTAAAGTACAAATCCTTGCATTTGCTGTAATTTGTGCTAATGAAAGAGCTTGGCATATTTGTTAGTAAGTCTTATGAAGCAGAAGATTCAGAGGGAATTCAGAGGGAATCACTGTAATGATTTTAAATTAGAATAATACATTTGACTTTATCACATTAAAATTAATAAAACTGTTGTTAGTGATTTGATTTTCCAGTACTCTGCATCTAGTGTGGAATATGAAGATGGATCTTCTTTTTTTTAAGAAGTTCCTGGCAATCCACAGTTGGAACTTTTGATCAAAGGAAAGCTATAGATTTATATCTCATCATATTTCTTACTAAGAAATTTGACTCTGAAGGAATTATTAGAAACTGTAAGAAAGTGTGGGTAATAGAAGTATAAAGGCTATCTAGATGCTGAATGATAACAAAGTTTAATGAACATTTGGTTTGTAATTTAACGATGATCCTTGTGGGTCCCTTCCAACTCAGGATATTCTATGATTCTTTGATTCTATGATTATGACCTGAACTTACCATGCAGAGTTATATTTTTCTTCCAGATGACAGTATAATCTGAAAAGTGATAAAGGTGTCTACTGTACTAGTGGAATAGATGTAGTATTTTTATTTTTCATACCTAAATACTATGTTTGCCTGAAAAGCAAGTATACTGTTCCCAAGTTGGTTGAGACTGGTCTACAAGGAACATGAACGTTATGCTTAACCATGGAAATTCATCTGTTTGTCCTTCTTTGTGTTGTACTTCACTGTAGTGAAAATCACTTGAAAGCAAAAGCATTCAGATGTGCTTTTTCCTTGTGTCATGACAAACATAATAAATTACCACATGAATGAGGACAGAAGAATCTTAGAAGTACAAAACACATCAACTGTCTGCTGAAATTCAGATGCATGATATCCTCCTGCAGCAGATGGCACAAATTGTCCAGCAGAGGTAGAAATCTGCAGAACACTGCAGAAAGGGCCATGAGGGCTCTGGACTATGATATGTCTGTCCATGGGGTTGTTAACTCTGGCTTGGAGTTGTAAACTAATAACAAAGCTGTGAAGATAACCATGCAAAAATTATTCTGATTGCAATCATAAGCCAAGTAGAATGGTCTTACTTTGGCACAGAATGGGAAGGTGCAGGAGGATGGCTGGCTATGGGATCACCTTCAGAAAACAGGCTGAAGAGGGTGGAGGGCAGAGAGGGCCTACTACTGCTACTGCTCCTGTTTTTACTTCTGTCTCTTCTCCTTCCTGTTAACCTCCAAACGTTCTCTTAGTCTGTCTTTTTACCATCTCACATCTCTTCATCTTGCCAACTCTTTCTAAGTGTCTCTTTTCCATCTGGCCATACCAATTACCCAGGATGAACCTTGCTGAAACTGTGCTGTCTTGGGTCAGGAGTCCTATGACTGGGATCTGAAAGTATGCGGTCAGAGAACCCATCTTTATGCCGATAAATTACTACCAAAATGTAAGGGTATATAGAAGGAGAAAGTCTGCTCCTTTAAAAGTATCTGGTCAAGAACCTTTTCCAATGAACCAAAGGATAATAAGAAATGGAAGAAGTGATGGATCAAACCTGGTCATTTGTACTAATTGATAAGGAAAGAGACGGAATGTGGGAATGCTGATTCAAGCAAGGTTGTCTGAGTGAGGATCTCTGGATCAAGATGATAAGAAGTAAAGAAGGTGGAACAGTAAGCAAAATGCTGAGACACAAACCTGGCAAAGGAAAAAGGGAGACAATGACAAGAAAAAGCCTCTGAGTCACACTGGTTGACAAGCTAACAAACTACAGGTGCCGCTTCCAGGAAGATCAACCTGGACTTCGCAGCTGGTGTGAACTTGGATGGGGAAGCCAGAATGGGAGGGTGCAGAAACTGCAGAGCTCTGCAAACCCATGGGGGTGTTCAGGGGGAGGGGAAATAGGAAGAACAAAGAGGGAGGATAGCTAGAAAAGGGTCTAAAAGGATCAGTTGCATGTAAAATGGGGCCAGTCAGTACGCTTGTCTGGCCAAGCCCTGCGCCTGATCACCACGGTCTGTCCTATCTTCTTATTTCTCTCATTAAATCTTTTCTTAACTCTCTTTCTCTGTATATTCACACTCTCTCGCCTGTGTGTGCGTGCCCTGAAGGACTACGTGCCAGCTCCTGGCGAGACCTGCGTGTGCGTGCGTGAAGGCTGGTGCCAGCTCCTGGCTGCAGGCCGGGGGAGCGGGCACCCTGGCCTGTGCTGCCAGCTACTGCAGCCAGTGGGGTCCCAGCATCAGTGGTGTGAGGGTCCTCTCTGGACCTAGGGAGGGCTCCACAGACTTTGGGTCTGGAGTGCCAGCTGCTGGGGGACCGGCATGAGTAAACTGGGTGCCGGTTACTGGGGTCAGACCATGGGTATAGGCCTGTGGGCTGTGGTGCCAGCTGCTGGAGTGAGCGGAGCCCTGGCATCAGCTATGGGAGTGCGTGCGTTGTCCTACTCGAGCCCCGGGGCGGGAGCGGTGTGTGCTCCCAAACCAGCTGCTGGGCAGACCGGTGTGAGTGAGGAGAGTGCGGGCCCCGCACCAGCCACATGTCACAGCCTGTGTGTGCCTGGTGCCAGCTGCTGGGGAGGCCGAGCATCTGTATCTTCCCCAGCCTGGTGTGCGTGGGGTGTGCGTGTGTACTCGCTAGCAGACTTTATTCTGGACCAGCTGGTGAGTAGCGGGAGCCTTGGGTCCAGGCCAGGGTATCAGGCGGGTGGCGGGGCCATGCTGGTACAGCCAGGGGGACTGGCGAATGCAGAGTGCGTGAGGGATGAGTGTGTGAGTATGTGCGTCTGCAGCAAGCTTCAAGCTGGGCCAGCCGGCGAGTAGGTGACCCTTGAAGCAGGTTGAGGCCCCGGGATACAGGCAGGGCGCTGGGAGGATAGAAGGGCCCTGCAAGTCCTCAAGGGATCTGCGAATGAGTGTGTGTTTGCCAACCTGAGAGCACTGGAGTGCTACGTGTGTGTGCCTGCACTAACAGACTTGTGTCTACCAGCCGGGGAGGAGGACGGCGTCTCGGCTGTCTGTGTCTATGTTTTATGTGAGTGCTGCTGAAGGCAGCCCTTGGCTGGGGCAGCCTGTGTCACCGGTGGGGTCAGTGTCCTGGCTCTGTGTGTGTGCATCTCTGGGATATGTGCTCAGCTTTGCTACCATTTGAGCCTGCAAAAGAGAAAGCAGCAGCCGTGTCCTCCTGCCTGGGTGGAGACCCCGAGTCCCCAGGCACTGAGCAGGGCCCCAGTGGTGGGACAGGAGCAGTCCTGGGCCAGAGCAGCTGGAGGAGGTGGCCGTGCTCTTAACACAGAAGAGCAAGTCTCTCTAGTCCTGAGTGCATTTCTCCAGCCTGGGCTGGAGTTGCTAACACAACTGTAAACCACACCTTGGAAATATTTTTTCTTTTTTTTTTTTTTTGAGCAGGAGTGATGTCTGTAGGAACCACCACACAATCCTAGCCTTCTGCCTGGGGAAACTGAGCGGCAAGAAAGTTCTCATTACATTCTTTGATCAGTTCTTGGAGCAGAACCATTTCTTGGAATTGGGCAGTCAGGATTATGTCTGAGTTCCCAGAAAAAAATGAGTGGCTGGGTGCTTTAGTAACTATGCTCAGATGCAGTATATAATGTCAGAAAATAAGTTACACTGAGAAATGTCATACAGTTGGTTTCTTCTCCCATGAGAAACTGATTTGCAACACTGAAATGTTCCCCATTTTGTGGGGAGCAGCACAGTAACATACGTGCATTTCATTGATGAATGCATTATATATGTATAGGATGGCAAACCTCATGGCCATACTTTTAATGGTTCTGTAGACAGCTCCTAAGCTACTTAAGCAGCTGTCTAATCTTCTGTTATCTCTTCGGTTAATTTTGTTCTCACCGGAGAACTTCTGCTGTTCTCATATTATCACCTCAGTTATCACATTAAAAGAGCGAACTCTGGAATGGCTTCACTCATCAGCAAGAGACTGAGGTGAGATTTATATACATATATATATATATATGTAAATATATATATATATATATATGGATTTTAGGATTTTGATCAGCTTGTGCTTATTTTTAACCAGACAGCATGCATGTATTTCATAAAATGGTCATGAGTAGGGAGCGGCTTAGTGCTAGAGCTGTGGAAAGGAAAGCCACTCTGCCTGAGATCTGCTGTAAATCTTCGCCTTACATACAGACTAAACCACACGTAGTTCTTTTATTGACTGTATATTAGAGATACATATTTCAATGAGACAAATGGAGGAGGGAAAGCACTTTTGGAAGAAAATCAAATTCCTCCTGTTTTGTTGTTGTTGTTTTGTTTTGTTTTGGGGTGAGACTTATGAGACAGAGAGCTCTCTTTGTAGGTTTTTACATTTTTATTCATATTGCCATCCAATATCTACCACAATTTAGTACATTGTTCAATTTTTCACTCCAAGTTCCTGACAATCCGGATCAAGCATCTAAGCAACAATTAACAGTATTTGTGGTTTGCTGATGCAAAACAGACATGGACTACAAGATGACTCCTTCTACTTTGCTTAGATCTTGGATTTGCTTACAGACATAAGGCAGATGGAAGTCACTGACTAACCCATTCAGAAGATAGGATGTACACCAACAGCGGTATCTTCTGGATATGTTTTGAACTAATTTGCAAAACAATAGCCTAATGTTGCAAGATTTACTTTGTAATGTTTATTTTTAAACATGTCAGATCTTTTTAAAGCTACAAATGCTACAAATAATGGCTATTGGGCTTCAACATTTCAGCAGTTGAAAGGGTCAGATACAAAAGTTAAGCACTCTGAATGTATATGATGGCATGTTTTTGAACATTGTAAGAACAATTTCTGTCTAGAACTTCTGATTTTGCAGTTCCATTTTTGATTACCTCCTCTGTCTTCATTCTCACGCAGCAAAAGTGTATCATGACTCTTAGTTAGCAAGCGACACAGTCATGTTGGTAAAAATATTACAGTAGCATGTGCTGTGTATGCATCAGGTGTACCAGAAAGTTAGAAAAACTATTCTAGCTTTAATAGACATTTTATCAAGGCTTTCTGAGACTCAAAGTGAGAAACTGAAAAAAGCACTTGTTCTGAAAAGATATAGGTCCTACTTGTAGAGTTGTAGAGCAACAAGAGAATATCTTCATGACTGTGAAAAATTTTATTTTAAATGTCATATTGGACTGATCCACACTCATGCTGTGCCTTAGATTTGAGTAAATTTGGGGAGAAAATCTAACATTTGCAGGAGACAAGGGTTCATTCTCATCTACCCTACATACTACTTATATATCTGCTCAGCAGTTCAAAATTAGAATAATTCCCTGAGGAGAAGGATTAGTGAGCAAGGAAGGAAGTGGTTCAGGTACATGATAAACGGATTTATCACCGAACTGCACTTTATGACTTACATATGATTTCTTAGCTGCAGCTAGAGTGCTGCAAATTACTTTGTTACTATGTCTGTTCCACACCAATCTGTTTCCTGCTTTATATTCTTCAAGGTGGTGATAGTGCTGAAAATAATAAACACAATCTGATTGGAATATAAGGTTGAAGTGGATTTTAATTGTTTAATGGATCTTTTTTGAAAAACTGGGCTGAGAATTCTTTTTCTGATAATTGCATCTCAACAACCTTTTACAACAAAATGGATAGGTTGTCCATAGCTCATATCAAACTTCAAATAAATTTATTATATACTGTAGTATAGTGCAATATAGGTCACTATGGCCATGTCAAAACTACTGAGTTCTCCTTATTGTGGTTTACTCCCAGTGAGAAAGAAAGAGGGAGTGGAAAACAAATTCTTCCCACCCAGCTCTCCTCTTTGGGTACTCCTGGTACAGCTCGTGTGATAACTTGTGCTTTGCCCTCCTGGCAGGAGAATGTGATGGGACTGAAAGTGATGGAAGTGGTTGTCCCATTCTTCTGGGCCTGGAGACACACAAGAAGCTTCATTATCCACAGTACAGCAGCACAAAGCTCCCGAATAAGCCCCGTATTACTGCCCATTGGACAGAACAGATTGCATTTTTCATGGATGTGTAAGGTGAACTCCAACAGGAAAAGCAGACTTTCTCAGCCCCAGCTTTCCAGGAGCTCCAGCCCTGATGATGTTGTTGTTATAATTGTGTCTTACCCCATTTGATGTTTTCAAGAAGACTAAGCAATGATCACTTACAGTATTGACAAGCAAATGTGTTTATGAAAATCAAATCGATACATGACTTGGTCATCCAATTTCACATATTTCATTTGTAAATTGTTCACTGTAGATTTTGTTTATGTTTTTATAAAATCCCTCAGCTTTATAGAAAATCAATTCTCTGTCATCTAAATGTTGTCTTGTAGCTCAGCATGGCCTCAATTTATTTTTGTAGCACTCCATATTAATAGAGATGCATATTAAAAATAGCTGTAAAAATATATGGTGTGCTTTTTTTGCAAGAGAGATTCTTTGAGAAGTTTGATGAAATTATGGTTAAAGTGAGTGCTCTAAATTTTAAATTTGTGTAATTAATGTGTCCAGGGTGACAGATTAATCATAGGTGCCTGTATAACATAAAATTCCAATTAAAATAAACAAAAATTAACTTGTCAAAGTTGTCATGTATGCAAGAAATTAGTTTCAGTAATAAAAGAAGACTTCAAGCCAACTTTTTTGTATATATGTATATTTTGTTATAAATGCTTCTTGACTTCAGTCAATGGAATTAGTGGACTAATTCCTACGCTGGTAAATTACAGTTTACCACAGGTAGTTACATATCTCAGAAGAGACTGATGTGAATAAGACATAAGAATGACTACTAGCCTTGTATGAACATAATCCAAAAGAATGATCTGCAAAATGAAAAAGCAGTTTTGTGGATTTCTAGCTAATGGGTTGTACTATTACAAACACTAACAAAAGAGCAGAGTGACACTGCAAGGCTGGGAAGGCCATGTTAAACAGCAGAACATGTAACTGGGCAGTCTGGGGTTTGGTGGAAGACAGTATTTATTGCTATTGAAAATCAGTTATTAAAATGAACATTTATTTTTGAGCATTGGACTTTATCTGACAGGTTATAATCTTCAGCTGATACTGACTTCCTTCTCCATATCTCCAGTTACTGAAATCAGAGAGATGCCCCTCTGTCTCTTTTTCTAGACCTCCGATTACAGTTTCTGATCAGTTTTATTATCTCCAACTATCCAGAAGAAGGAAAGAGAGGTGTTAGTAGAGAGAGGAAAGAGCCAATGGCCACCCTGGAATTGAGTAAAAATATTTCTTTGTATGGGAACTGTCGTCGGATCAGACAGCCGAGTCATGACATACACCAATATGGTTAAATCATGCTCCATTTATTACCCGAATAGCGACATTCTTATACTTTTCGTAGCATGTGGAAGCAGCGCTATAATTGGTGGCACGGCCAGCACGCGCTAATTCTACTGCGCTGATTGGGTCTGCATTGCCCAGCAGGCGTGATGCAAAGCATTCTGTTATTGATACTTAGTTTCTTCTTCTGCTTTCTTCCCATACTAGAGGAGCTGAATTTGCAAATTGCAACAGTGCCTTAGTCCCTGTTTTTTACCCTCCAAGGTCAGTTCAGTAACATTCCCACAGAACCTCACCGCATTCCTCCCTGTAGCTTGGGTTGCTCATTTTCAGCACATCATGGCCTCCCTGCTGTTTCAAAAAATCCTCAACAGGGAACAATAGAGGGAAAGAAGCTGAAATAAATAGGCAAGAAAATATGGTGATTATCTTGAAGAGATGGTCTTGGAAATATCAAGCCTGCCAACTTTTGTCAATTAAAACTGAATGCAACTAAATCAAGTTATAAAAGACAAGTTCCTTACAAAAATCATTATATTGTATAGTATTATGTTAATAAGATAAAGTTGGGGATCTAAAATATTTACGTCCAGTAAATCCTGGATTAAAATAAATACTATATACAATGCTGTATACGAGAGGAGTAGAACCTGAATGTTGACCTTTCTTGGATTCCTCATTTTCAACAATATAACAATAAAATTAGTATGTAAAGTCAGCTGCTGCAGATAAGTGCAAATGCAATTGACCCTACCTTCATCAATTCATCCATAAGTAAATATATAAAAGTTGGAGAAAAACACAAGAATTAGTCAAAACGTGATAGCGCTATATTAGAAGTGCACCTCCAAGCATCTAGCTATGAAAGAAAAGTGTTTTTCAAATGGAAATTTTCACACCACAAAATGGAAACTGAAATCTGAACGAAGATGGAAATAGAGCAAAGCAAGAACAGCTATGCTATTAATGGTGATTAGGAAAGCTGTCTTTTGCTTTGGCAGACCCTGAGCATCTTGATTATAGACCAGAAGTATCCTTGTAAAATCCTAGCAATGGTCCAAAAGTGTTTTCAATCCAGACAAAAGGTACTTAAAGACCATACTTAAAACTCCATAGAAAATGTTCAAAATAAGGATATTGCCAACCACTGCAAAATGGTTGACTAATACAATGATCAAATCTTAAAAGGTGAAGCCACGTTGTGATAGATTAATCAAGGCCATAAGTATGAAGGAGACCAGGTGAGAATACTCTGACAGCCCATAATAAGTCAACCAAGAGCTATATGCATAGCAAGTACCTAAGCTTAGATTCAAATGTAGAGCATATGCGTCAGGCACAGAAGTAGATCATCAAATAATATATAGAAATATGAAAATCATAAGTAAAATGTATTCTAAAGTACTTATGATATGAATGAAAAGTTAAAGATAAAAATGATGACACAGGGGTAAGAGATGACTCATCCTCCTAAGAAAGGGACAGCATACAGTTTTTGCTTCAGTGACACTAACATTGATGGAATAAAGGTAGACCCAAATTGAAAGAAAAGTCTTGCACTGATGTTTATACATGAAAAGTTCAACCAGCTCTTTCAAGAGCAGGAAACCATTCAAGTAGAACATGACTGTAAATCACTGGAGGGCATTTCTTAAAAGCCGCTACAAGCTGCTCCAATATGCTTTCAGCCCACGCTCTGAGAGAGCATCACTATTATTTTAGACGTACACTGCAAGGAAAGGACTGCAATTACCGACAACTTATCCAGGGAAGAATTGTGGCATTAAAGGGAAGACAAGTGAATAAGAATAAGAAATTGTAACCCTTGCAGAAATTTAAAAAACTGAGAACACTGAAACCATTGGGCAATGAGTTTTCATGTCTCTTTTAAGAAAAGGTCTGGAGAGAATCATATGAAACACAAACGTTTACAAGTATTCAGAACAGTTTTCCCTCAGGCTGTTCGGTCCCGCAGAAAGAAGCCCCAACTCACTCTGAAGTGTGCCAGAAAGACTGAAATGAGATGAGTATCCAACATCACATCAAACTGTACATTACAGTCAAAATGTAATGTCCAGACTATTGAAAAAAAAAAAAAAGTAGAAATTCTCTATTCCAGAATACAAGCCTGTCCCTGGAAAGCTTAGGCACCCTGTATATCAGCAAACAGCCCTGAAGATCTCCAAAATCTGGTGAGCAGATGTGATACATCTAGGAGAATGCCAGGCAAGCCACAAAAGGGAAAATAAAAGCATACAGCACTCCTCATAGACATTGGAGCAAAGGGAAAATAGATCTTGTGATCACAAACCACTCATTATTGTAGACTCATTTTTTGCCTGCTGCAGTGATAGATGAAGCAATGAGCTGTTTAATTGCATTTGCTGTCACAAAGTGTTATTTCAGAAAACGGTAACAAATGAAAATAAGAACCTAAGAACCATTCAGGGTCAGACAGAAAGTTCATCTAACTCCTGCTACTGTAGGCTCAAAAGCAAATGCTTAGGGAAGAGTAAAAGAGCAGGGCAAGCACAAAGGTAGTTCCCCCAAATGTCCCTTCACCTTAACATAGCTTGGGACTTCCTAAAGCAGAAGTGCTGCTTTTATTTGTTAGCCTCCACAGAATTTTTCTTTCCATGCATTTTTCTTTATGGCTAGAACATTCAATAATTACCTTTAATTATGCAGCATGCCTGTGTGTACTTGAAACGTATTATCTTTTCGTTTCTTCTTCTTATTTTCTTTTAAAAGCTCTTTCAGTCCCTCACTGTTTTCACTGGTTATTATTGTTTGTTTCATGTGAAATTTGTCATGTGCACTCAAACCTTTCTTGAAATACAGTACCACAGGCTGACACCATATTTCATATGAGGCTTTACTAATGAGGCATACAGCAGAAGATTAACCCCATATGTCTTACAGGTGAAATGCACATTTTAAAGAACTACAGAATAGCAAGGAGGAAGAACAGCTGGAGTTTTGATGGCTATGACATTGATTCTGTGAGAATGAAATCACATTTCTTTCTCCTAGGCCAAAGTATTGTGGGGATGCTATCCAAAGCAGGGATGACTGCACTGGATGTTATACCTCTGCTGCCTTTTATCTATTTACAGCGAAGAAAATAGTTCCTGCATGGTGCAAAGAACCAACAACATTGTAAAGTCATTCTCTGCTTATCTGCATGCCTGTTATAAGGTGCCTGTTACATAAGGCATGAACACTGAAAAATCAGTGCTTAGATGTCAACGTGATATGCAGCTAAGAAATATCTCGTACGAAGAAACATTTTGTACTTCAGTGAAGAACAATAAACTAATGAGTCATGGATGTCCTGCATGAAACGCCTTAAGCTTTTTATAAGGCCTATCCCATCCCAATCCCACATTGTTTCACTAGGGCTGACTGTGGGTGAGAGGGAGATGTTTACACATTCATCTTAGAAGAATTTTCCACCTGTATGATGCATAAGTGGGGTTGCTGGGAGAAGAGAAGAAAAAAAACAAGCTAATCTGTAGCTGTAGCACTCAGGGATCCAATTATTTTTCTTAGACAACTGCCCATTTCTTCTGCAGCAGAAAGCGTGTACAGCCCTGTATGTTGCTGTGTGCTTCTCATGAAAGACCATGACACTTCGTTGATCCTTTTGTTAGGAGTTCTTCACAGTTTTGAAAGTCCTTTAAATATAACAGGTAAAAGTCTTATCCCTGTCACTTCCTCTTCATCCTGTTCTGAAGACAAAAAGAAGTCCAGAGTGGCTCTGGGGAAGTTATCCCAGCACAGAAGTGCTGAAATGCACAGTTTTCTGTTCCTCCTGACAGCCTGCTTTCCTCTAGTATCTGGTGCAAAATCTGGGAGATAAAAATATGGGGCAAAGGCCTGCAGTTTTATCCTGAGTCTTCAAAGAGACGGAGAACCTGGCCAATGAAAGCTGGCAATTTTTATCATGTCTTGTTATGCCTCTGGCTTCAGTTACACTTTCATACAAATCTCTCTCCAGGCGGTAAGCCTGCTGTTTTGGGTGGAGCGGCTCAAATCACCCCAACATCATCTTGCAAGGCCTTTCAGAGTGCAGCCTTGCTGGTGATCTCAGGTCAGCTGGAAAGCAACAGCTGTTCACAAAATAACAGCAGCAAGTGGTGGAGCAGCTGATGGCCTCTTCCAGCACTTAAACAGGTCACTTCCAAAACCCAAATCATGATCCAACTGTAGGTACGGGCATTTGGAACCAAAACCTTTCCCCAGGTCCTGCAGATATTGCTGCTGTACAGTGAATGAGCTTGGGGGATGTGAGAAATGATGATAAGATCTCTGCAGTGCAGAGGGAAAATGGTTCAACTTTTGAAGCTCCTCTTCAAAGGAACCTGAAGTGCTTTGAGTGTTTCATGTCTTAACAGCTCGATATTAGCTTCTTATGTACTGTAGAAATATGAATACTTTTCTCATTGGTTTTGCCATCTTTGTGGTGTTTGTGAAGGTATTACCAACTCTTAGCAGTTAAAGTAATTTCTACATTTCCATGGCATTTTGACCCCACTTAATTTTTCAGATGGAGATACATTTAATTGTGTATCTCTCCTGAAAATGTGGTTTTTAAAAATGAATGAGTAAGCATATAAATGTTTAATTACCACAAGAAAACTCCCACGTAAATTGGAATTGATGTCTTCCCAGGTTCCTGACTCCAAGGTGCACTTCTCAGCTGTAGCTCTTACAACACTTGACAAGTATATTTGTGGTGGACAAACTGGAGATCACAGAATAGAATCCTATGTTTGTGATACAGAGTCTACAGAGGGAGAAAAATAATTGGATTTCTGAAATAAATGTTATCACATTTCCAAAAAATATTTCTATTTTAAATACAAATGCAATTTTGAATTTCAGAACCATCTAATATTTGTATTTCTTACAGCTAAAACATTAATGCTAATACAGAGATTTTTTTTTATTATTTTTATTTTTCATTGGTCCTGGGAGTCTTACACCTGTGTTGTTAAGTATATCTTTCTTACCTGGCAGAAACTGAGACACACAGCTTTGAACAAGCAAGAGTTATCTGCAGACAAATTCCACTGTACTGTCAAAGGTGAACAGATGAAGTCTGGGACTATGATGTGCAATACCTATGAATAGTTGCATGCAGTTAAACAACAGAAGTACAAGGAGGACTTAATCTTTTGTTTATTCAAGAAATTCCCTGTGTCTGTTTTGTTCATCAGTAGTTTACGACTACAGACTAATTGTCACTTGTTTTCCTCCATGGACTCAATTGATAAAATAAAAGCAACTAAAGTGCTTGCTTGAATGTGTATTGGTTTGTAATGCCTTTCAACTATCATGACAACGCATTTATAGAACAAGAAGACAGGAGGAAGGGATTTTTTTTTTTTTTTCCACATATCCATTTCACCTTCCAGCTTTCTAAGCAGTTCTCAGGGATGAGCTGGTCCCTATTAAAATAACTTCACCCCCTGGGGAAAGGATGGCTTTACTGGTGACTGAGGAAAGCTGGGGTCCCAAAACTAAGGGCATCATCCTTGCCTGGGGACTTGCTGACTCAAAGCAATGGTTTCCTTTCATTACATCCACACAGCATCCCATCTTCCCACACACATAACCAATAGCTCTGGGGTTCATTCACCTTGAACTTCATGTCCCTTTTTCCTCTCACATTTTTGTAACCTTCACGGATAAAAGTGTCCATGCCTTCTTCTCAGGACTGAATCTCTTATATCATCCAGAAGGTTCTCTATCCTCTTTATAGCTAAACTGATCTCTAAGTGTACCTGCATGAGCAGGGGGGTTGGACCAGCTCCTCCAGATGACGTCCAGAGGTCCCTTCCAGCCTTAACTATTCTGTAATTCTGTGATCTCTGAAATACTCTCTCTTTGGTCACAGATAGATATCTGAGGAGATACCTGCTAGTTCTTCAGCATTCCTTTACATCTGCCTACACGTTTACTGTTGGAATAGAAACTTCTCAGGGCAAGCATCGACTTGTCCTGAATATCTGGGAAATGTTTACCATTTCCTAATCTCACAACAGAACAACAGGCAACTACGTCTGTGTAGCTAGCCAGACACCGAAGCATTTGGCAAGACATCTGGGCTCCTGACAGCATTGCAGAGCAAGGTCTTTGATTTTGAAGCAGGGGTAGAAGTGGGAGTGGGATGACAAGCTCATATGCCAAAGAATGGGGTGGAAACTCCATAAAGCATACTAGTGAGGATGTTTGTTTATTTGTTTGTGTTTGTGTTTTGTTTATTTTATTTTATTTTATTTTATTTTATTGAATGCCACCTGCACTGCACAGGGAAATCTTAGACTAAGGAAAGAAATATGAAGGAATGGGGCAATAATCCAAAGCAGAATATTTAACAACCACACAACCTATAAAAAAGCTCCAGTAAAACCATAACTTAGAGTGCATTCACTTTGACTAGGACCTTCCTAGTCACAGCAAGTTGTATCAGAGAACAACTGGAGGAATCTAACTCAGAAAACAGCTCCCCATATTAGGCTCTGAGGAGCCCAGTGATGCTTTGCTTCTGGTTGGGTTGCCTCAGCTAAACTAGACTAGTTTGGGTATATGTGCCTAATAAAAAAAAATATTACCACGGTTAAAAATGTAAATATCATTGAAGACTTCTTTTCACATTTACACATACATACCGTAAGTATGCAGTATACTGATGCAATCATTGTCATACAAAGTCTTGTACACATATTCTAATTCCAATAAATTAGTGGCCCTCTCAGATCAAATTCTATCCCAACATAAGCTAAAAATGATTCCCATTCTTCTGAATATGAACTTTAGCTTGTATTATCACAGCTTATCTAAGCTTTTGCAAAAACTTCAATTAACTTCTAAAAGGTTTTTGCAAGAGCTAGGTTTAAACAATCTACTCTCAGCAATTAGTTGATGTAAATTTTCAGGATACTTTTGTGTTGAGCACAACACAACAAAGGCTGAAACAGGAACTTGCACCTCAAGTGATTCCAGGCTGAACTAAAGACCCAGCCTTCACAGCCATAGCCTGGAAGAATTAAATATCGTCTGTGAGTTAAACACAAAGGGGAATATAACGGATGCTGACTCACAGTTTACACTTGCATAGTTCCAAGGGCAACAAGAGAAACTAAGCTATTATAACATATTTGCTGTAAATTTTGTTTAGCTCTTCACTGACATTTGCCTATGCAATTAATTTTTTTTCATTGCAACTGGGAAAAGAAGATAAAGTTCTCTGCACTTTGTATCTAGCATAGGCCACTGGTCAATTTAATTAAAAATTATAGAGTGGGGTAGGGTAGAAAAGCTAGACTGGTGACTGTAGTAAGTACCACAATCCTTTGATGCTTCCAGCTCTGTCCCTCTTGATATCTCCAACAAACCTCATTTAAAACTATCATTGTAGCAGTGTTTGTTTGTGGACTGTAGCTATAAAGTAACAGGTTGTTCTCGATCATATGCACACATACATTCCAGCATTGCTGTCAGTCATATTTCACGGAGTTGTATTGCCTTTCTCTGACTGGGTTGGCAAATGGGTAAAGCTTATCTGCTAAAGCGTGTATAGTGAAGCTCTCAGTTACTGTGATGAATGAAAACTTGTCACCATCTGTATCATTCAGAAACTACAGCTGAGCCTCTGTTCCATCCTCACTTATCAGGTGTAATTGCTTAGTGATTAAAATCAGAAACTAAATCCCACATTTATGTGCATTCTTTTGTGTAACTCTTCTACAGTCAACAGTTCTCCAGCTATTGTCGACTTTATTGCTGCATGAAAAATTCTTGGCTTTGTTAAAAGGTACAGTGAGCCCTTAATAAAGTCTTTGCTTTTCCTTTTACTTCTAGTAAGTGAGCTCCAAAGAGCAGGGATGCTGTAGGAACATTTTAATGCTATTTACCAGCTAGGCACCTAAAAAAGGAAATGCACATTTTTAGCCATTCCTGAAAATATTGAAGTTCAAAGGATTGCACATATGAATAATTATTTATACAAGGAAGGGAGAAAAGTCTGGATCTCAAATTCAGGCTTAATACAGCTGAAGAAAGCCTGAAAAAGTAAAGAACAGTTCACAAAAAAACTGCTGCCGGGAACATCTCCTCCCTCCTCCCCACTTCACCCCAAAACCCCACTGCTCTCAGGGACACTAGATTCTTTATCTAATTCATCCCACTTGCTTTCTTCCATCACTATTGCAGCCAGGCAAGCATTTCTGAAGCCAACGTTTTGATGAGGCTGTCATGAGCAAGCATAACATTTGAGCTTTGTACAGCTAAAGAGTCAAGAAAGAATCTGCACCCTAAGGAAAGTTTGTTATTGCGGCTTGCACACAGCTGGAAATCCCATCCCTCTAGTAACTAAAACAATTTAATTAGCCCTCACTTGAGCCGTGCTGTTATTACATTGGTCCTTGATGAAACTGTTTCACGGCATTCTCCTCTCAATGTTTACTTTAGTGCATTACTGCTAGGAGGAATATTTTTAAAGCATTTGGGGTCAGCTTCCTGTTCCTCCTCTCCAGACTTTGAGGAATGCTGAATAAGTTGTTCTTATCTGTTAAACTCATATTATTGCCTCTGGGTTACAGCAGTTACTGTGTAAACTAACAAAGCCCAGTTAGGCAACTCAGGCTCATATTTTACACATGACGGTCAGATCTAATAAGAAAGCAAAATAAATGTGCCAAAATGTAATTTTCATTACAAATTCTGTCTACTATCAGAATCCTGTCCATGAGGAAATTGATGGGGCTGGGGAAAAAACATCAGGCTTTTAATCTGCAGGTCACTGCTGCTTATTGTACCATCATCCAGCTGATCTCTGGTGATGGTGATCCAGCACTCCCTGAGATAGGTAGTCAGGCCAAAATCACGATGAAACTGCTAATGATGGCCTCAGCACACAGACTAAAGAACAATCCTCTCCCCCCAAGTACTAAGCCCACCAGGTTACAGTTCAGATTGATTAGGAAGGAGGTGAGAAGAGGTCTGAGTAAAGTTGTTTTGGGGATATACAAAGGATTTTAGCTTCCAGACATGTCTGGTTTAACTTATTTCACTTAGCCCCTTGCAACTTTCATATGTACAAACTCGGAAATGTTTATTGGTGCCTGTTTATACTGCACATTAGCCACATACGTAACCAAACCCAAAGACTGCTTTGAGTTTCCCTCTTTTTTTCTGTTAAAGCTATAATACTGAATACAAATTAAGTTAATATATTTTAAGAAAACCATGATTTCTCAGAAGTGACCCCCTCTAATGCTATCTTTGCTTTTTGGTAAAGGGACAATAATGGATAAAATCCACTCAAAAATGATTACTTTTGCAAAAACTCCTTGAGCCTCTGAGGTTCACAAGTACATTTGTAAGTTGAGCCTCACCCAGCTCAGCCATATGGAACCATCAGGGCTCTGCAGGTCCTTGCTGTAGGTTTATTAAGGTTTTTTTAAATGGCAGGAACTTATGCAGAGACCGAACTACATGAATTTGGAGTGCAGTCTTTATCAGGCTGTTTGCCCTAGGTATTTGTAAGATACACGTGTCCCATTTTAGAAAACTAAAACCAGGGTTTAAGATATTGCACTTTGGGATACTCCTTTTCACTCTGCACTCTACTACCTTTGGTCTTTACCCGGTGCTCATCCCTACATCATGCAAGAACATTTCATGTATTCCCTTCCCCACGGTTCTATATTTTTTAATACAATTCTGGTGCACTTTATATCCCATGGGAGTCCTTTGGGTTAGGCATGAAATTTGCTTTGGGTTAGGCATAAACCCATGTTTCTGGTAAGGAAGCCACATCACAGGATATCATGTTCATGCTGTTTTTGTGTGGGATGTTGGGGGACAGAAAAATAGAGTTGGCAAAGCACAATCAGATGATGACCTATGAAATCTCCTGGGAATTTTATGAACCAGCAAAATGAGTTTATTCTAGCTTAGTACTTGAGAAACTATGTGGCTAAGATGCTTCTGAAGCAGGGTAAATTTAGCATCTCAGATGGAAAAATGGTCAGTCAGTCAACATACATTGCACCTAGCTGTATTCTTAACACAGGCATAACAGGTCATAGGCATAGCCGTAAGTCAGTGAGTGGCCTACCTTGTTCAGCTTTGTAGTCTGTAAAGTATTTTGATATTTTGAGAGGAAATGCAGCCTGGCAATGCATTGCATTGGATCTAAAGTAGTATGTGGGATGTGATTTAGCAGAGCACATAAATCACTTTTGACAGTATAAGTTTGTACCACAATAACATTACAGAAAATGTGAGTTTTGCTTTAAAAAGCAGCGATTAAAGATGAGCTGAGCAATTAATAAAGGTTATAGCTCCAGATGAGCCTGAATATCAGTGGCAAGCACTCACAGAAATTTATTTATGGGGCAGCTGGCATTGCGTAAACTTGGGCCTTGGACACGAGCATAGCTATACGTCTAAGTATTTCATAGCATCCAACTACTGACAGTTTCAGTTGGATATTTCCAATACAAAAATGGATAGACTTCTCCCTCCTTTATATTTAGCAAAAAGGTGAGGTAAATAGGCAAAGTATGAGGTTTTTGACAGATTTTTTTCAAAGTTAAGAGAAGGGAACTTGACACATATCATCACTCTTTCTTCCTGTATGCTAGGGAAGAGGTAGTCAAGGAATGGATAATTCAAACCTTACCAACACCCAGAGAGCCTGAGAACTGGAATTTGGAATTCCTTCCAAATGAAGGCTGGAAATAGTCCTGAGCCATCAATCTTTTGATGCATCCAGGATCCAAGGACTCCAATTTCCGAGATGTTTACATTAGTCATCCATCTAGGCTCCATTTTTTTATTAAACTGCTAGTTAAAATTTTCTCATTATTGGTGAATGTTAACAGGTAGTAGTAGACACAATACAAGAGCATTGTGTTGATTTGTGACAACTGGTTTTTCAATATCTGGTATCTCAGTTACAAAACTGAGATGAATGTTGTCTTTTCTATAGAGCAGGAGAAGACGAGTAAGAATTATTAAGACCATTTATTTTAAAAGGTTTGTAATGGAAACTGAAACTGCTCAGTGCCATATTTCAGACACTTTGATGGACTGTGTTCTTCTAAAATTCCTTGATGAAACATAATTGTTCACAAGCATTATTACTTTACTGCTGTTTTGCTGTATTTCTGCTGTTCTGCTCAGAATCTGGTAGTCTTTCACTGGCTGGGACCCTGCAACCTGTTGATTTGGGAATTGGAATTATTATGATGCTGCTTCTTTATTGTTAGGGCATACAGTCAATACTGAAGCTCAGAAAAGCACTAGTGATAACCCATGTTTTGACAGCTTGTCAATAATCCTGGCTTTATGATCAAAAGGGTTGTGATAGGACTTATAACCTGCATCAGGCAAACAGAGAGATTGACCTTATTGAGAGTGGGGTGAAAAAAAAAAAAAAAAAAACCAGACAAATTTTATTGCTAAGAAGTAAGCCAAAGGCAACAGATTGTTTGGCAAAATCATACTAAAAAGATTAAAGTAAACAGGTCTTCTAATGTGTACAGTCAACAGGTTACTTATGGGAGAACTAATTAGTCGTTACATATTGTGTTTTCTCACCTAGTTACATTCAAAGTGAAGTGAAAATAAAATCTTCAGAGATTTATTAAATATTTCATTTTAACTGTTTTGTCTGCCTTTCACCACCACTATCACTTCCCACAAGTCTTTGAGGAATACACAGAGCAAAACTTTATTAAAAAATGATCCATGGTTTGTACTTATATATTAATATTTAAGCTGATTTCAGCTGGCACTGAAAAGACATCAGCCCAAGTGGACAGGATATCAGGAATTAGAAATATCTAGCAGAAGCCAGGTGAT
Organism: Chauna torquata; assembly: GCA_013399475.1. Classification (NCBI taxonomy): domain Eukaryota; kingdom Metazoa; phylum Chordata; class Aves; order Anseriformes; family Anhimidae; genus Chauna; species Chauna torquata. The sequence goes on from VXAL01018554.1 coordinate 550,372, forward strand.
TCATGGAAGCAAGGTATAGGAATAATTGAAAATCTCTTCTACATAAGATCTTTTATATTATCTTTGCATCAACATTTGCCTCATAAGCCGTCATGCACCTTGGGGTGGAAAATTCTTCTTTGATTTTCATGAGGGGTGAACTTGGAGCCATCTGAAGCCAATGCTGTTCAGTGGTAGCCACCAGGAAGGGGGGGCTACCAGAAAGGGCACCAGCATGCCTAACTTAGCTGCTCACAAGTGCTTATTTGTTTTCTTTGCCTTCACAGAGAATGGCCTTTTGAATCACACCCCTGTGGTCATTTGAATCACAGCTTAATTAAGATGTCTAAGTAGCCTTAGCAGACAATACAAATAATACATTATACCCCACTATAATTCCTCAGAATATTACAGCAATTTAATTACAGTTCACCCCACCCTCCTTTAACCTGGCTAAAAATAATCTTGCTTTCATTAATAAGGGAATTTACATGGAGATTTTTGTGTCTGGATGAGGTTTTTGTTTTTTGTTTTTGTTTTTTGTTTTTTTTGTGTGTGTGGTGAACAGTGTGTGATGCTTAAGGTCTCATTCTATTTCAGCAAAGTGCTTGAAAGGCTTAGTAATTAGCCAAACTGAAGTCACATAAAAGGAAATTAAATAACAAACAAGCAAACGGAACAAGTATCTCGTGGCAGCATCATTAAGGAACTGCTTCTCACATAAGAAAAAAGCCATGCAAACGGCAAATGTGAACCCAAGCTGGATAAGGCAAGATGTTTTAAGTGGAGACAAGGAAGCGCCGATGGCAGTGTGCAAGACACTAAGAACACTTTATCTGGAACATTGTAAAAAGCTTGGGTCAGATAAATTTGACACAGAAGATCATTAATTTTTGGAAAGGTGCTGCAAAATGGTGCTAGGGAGATCAGAATGGTGGTATGTCGATCTTGCAAGAGTAGGCTGAAAGGTAACTCTTTGTTAACTAAGGAAAAAAAAAACTTCTGAGCACAGCATGATTTTGCTCTGTAAATATCCTAGGAATAAACAGAAAAGAGGGAGAGGAAGGATTTAAGCTATAAAACAGAGCCAACTCTCTCGGAATATTAGTGCAGGGCTTTGGATGGGGTGTGATATTCTACATTGTATCTTCTAGCATAAAAAAAAAAAAAAAAAAGTGATCAGCCCAAATACTTCTGACGGAAGTGTTGCCTAACCATGCTGCAGTCACATGAAAGCCAGGCAGGCAAATTGCCAGGGCCACTCCAGTGTTCCTGGGCAGTGAATCAAGCTGCATGCAGGCAGCAGGTCCAGCAGCTGATGCAGGCAGAGTGAAAACCTTTTCATGTAACCAACTCTTGCACTAATCAAGCCTACTTTCTGCAAAATGTTGCAAGTTTTAATTTTTGTAATTAGGCTTATTATTTTAAAATACGATATACAAGTTTAGTGTCCTACTGCTTCAGAAGACCGTTAAGAAGTTTTGTCAGCAATTTAATGTGGAAGAGGTAGAAGAGAAAATCCACTTGTCATCTTTTTTAGGATGACAGGCTGAAATCAGTAATCTCAATTTACACTAAAAAGTTATGGGGCTCAGACAGACTCAATTAAAGCTTTCTAAAACTGATAACTACGCAGCCCTCTGCAACACATAGATCAGCTCTTATTGGCCTTGGAATAACCCACTGTGTGCAGAAACCTGCTGCTTGTATAGGACTAAAATGATATGATCTATCAGATCCTCCTGCATAATTATACTTCAGATGATTGTGCTGAAAGAGAAATCATAGAGGGGCAGCCAACTAAACAATCAGAATAGTATTATTATATGCAATAATAGCTATGTGTTGTTATCCACTACAAAATATATAGTATCAATGTGAAAGGCAGGGCTAGAAAAAGGGTATAAAAATACTTTGTAAAGATGTGTAAGTAAAAGAAAAAAAAAAAAAAAATGCCAGGCCTCTGGCAGAAGTATGTCCTATTCATTATTAGTCATGCTAAAGTATCTCCAAGTCTATCATTAGAAATATTTGTGAACCTGAAAGCTCCATGAAGCTGAGTGTAAACCATTATTCATTCAAATATCTAAGCTTCAAATTTTATATTGGTCATCTATCTTCACTGCTTAAAAAAAAAAAAAAAAGTTATTTGTCCAACAGAAATTCTAAGGAAATGGAAGAAAAAGTCTCTTCTGATTCTGGTGGCCATTCACAGACCAAGAACTCCAAGACAGCAAATTGCCACAAGAAAAACTGATCAGTTTGCTCCATAAGAAACATCAGCCCAAGAGATCCACCCGCCAGTGCTTTACAAACAGGGACAAAGGGCTGTGTAGTCCAAGGCTCTTGCTAACCCACCGTGGACACAGGAGCAGAAGCTGCAAGCTCCCTTCTTCTTCCCCTCTACCTCTGCTCAACAGCCATGGTGCAAAAGGACCAGCTCTGTATGCACTACACTGTATTGCAGCAGAGCAATGCCTAATTGAACACATGTAGATACAGAAATACTTCATTTAATGAAATGTAATTTCCTTGCTTTCTTTGTGTGAGCCAAAAAACACAGATGAATTGGATTAGGCACCCTGCGTTTGCCTGTTAGATCTGACAATACCACGTTATGTGACCAAGGGGTCCCTTCTAGCAAAGCCTTGACAATCCCAGCCATGCAGCAGGCAGATCTGCACACCTCGGGGTGCTGGGCTGCCCTGTGACAGCAGGGACATTGGAAGGCTGTGGGCAGTTCTCTTGCTGGTGGCATTGCAGACATGCAGGTGGGTATCAAGTAGTATGGACTACTCTACCTGGTCTCCTGAAGAATAAATACAGTTTTCTCTTGAAGGAAATGCCTGCCATCAAATGAAAAATATTGCTGAATGGCTTGTAACCCTTACTAGAAAGAAATCCAAAGGGTTTCCTTGCTGGGCTCACTGCAGGCAGGCTAATGAGTCCTTACCAGCTCTTGTGTCTACACAAAGAGGACAGTCAGTTTACTGGTGTTTTTTCTGTCCTTGATGTTTATTTGAGTCTCTTTGATTTGCATCCTTATATTTCATAACGTTTTTGAATTATATTCTTTGAAAGAAATTCTTTATGAACTTGGTATGTTAAAAACTGACCTCGGACATCCACAGAAATATATTCAGAAACAAGATCAGATTTCATAAGCCCGGGAGAGATATTTTGCACATGAATCTTTAAAAGGAAAACAACACCAACAAAAGTAAAGTGATTTAAGTACAGCTATGAATTTCCTTGGACAGGAACATGTTAGAAACTATGTTGTGTAATGGAAACCATTTATGCAAAAACACAATTTTTGATTCTGCCTATGCAGGGGCTTTCTGGAAAACAGAAATGCAGGAAACCTTGCAATTGAACAAATGTTTAAGATTGATAGCATATTTCAGATGAAGAGGGAATCAATAGTTTAATCATTCTATCATCCTTGGCTGAATTCCTTCTCTACCTGTAATAACACTAATGCTGATCAACAATATACAAGAGGCAGTAGAACTGACTTTGCCAGTAGGAGGACTTACACTCAAGTCCCAGGAGTGACATTCTTCTGAATTTTGTTTCTTTAACCTGGAGACACTAACAGGATCGAAACCAGATCATCCTTACTTCTGCAACTTCGAGGTACGGATTTCCTGCATTTGCTGGAACAAATGCAACTTCATGAGCTTTATCCAGTGCTGAATCTTTTGGTGTCATTACAGCTGCACAAAGAAATCTTACAAATGTGGATCTTTAGGACTATGGGAAAGGTAAAAGCAGAAACTATAATAAATTCCTCCCTACTAAAAAAATAAGTCTTTGTAAAGACTTTGATAACTCTCACTTTCCTAGTCTTTTCACAGCTAGCAAAATTACTCTGACGGAATTCCCACACGCAGTGCCACCTCAGGAAACAAGCAACACACTCTACAATTTAAAATTTGATCCAAAAAAGTATAAAGACACATTTTCTCTACAAAAGAAACAGTCATATTTTCTAATCCAGCTCTTTCATCTGCCTGTAGCATCTCATAATCACTGGGCTACTAACCACTTGGACTCCTACTTTTCTCTTACTGAAATTTTAAATATTTTAGTATGAACTGTAAGCACTTAACTAGAAGAGCTCAAACAGCCCACTAGAGCTGAAGACCTTATTGCCTTTGGTTAGAGTATTGGCTATGAGACAAGGAATTACTGCTTACCTGAAAGCAAGCAGAGAAGGAATTCAAACTTGGTTTTCTGCATCCTCTGGAAACATGAGGCTGCAGACTGAAAGGAGGCACCTTCAGCACTTCCTTATCCTGGTTTTGGATTAAGACTTTTTTTTTTTTTTTTTTAAGCTTCCAGGCACTTTTGTCAAGTGTTTGAAAATGAAACAATTTGTTTGAGATTTTTTTCATTTAGAAATGAATAGGCCAGCTCCTGTTCTTACCCCTGCCATCAGAGTGGCTCCAAAGAATGTTTGTCAATATGGTGATAAGTGCTTTATAAGTATAAATAATATAAATGTATAAAAAACAACGGTATGTTCATTAAAAACTTCATTTGCCTGGAATTGATTTGAATTTTTCAGTTTGACTCAATGCAGAAAACCAAACCTATCTTATTTTACTGCATTCTTGTTGGTACCTTGCTGCTCAGGGGGATAAAAATGCATTTGCAGTGGAAGAATCTTACAATTGATGACAGGAAAAAGACAGCAAGAGGAAGCTTTGGCACTGAAAGACAAAGTGGTTCATGTAGCTGGGTTGGAAAGAACCCAGTCTTCTTCATTCCTATTCTAGCATTTTTCTCAACAGAGAAATCTTTAAATCTTTCCCTCCTCTACTAGAGGAATGGACACCCCTGAAAGCAGTGACTGGATCAGAAGCAAAAAAAAAAAAAAATCAGAACCATTTTTCTAGAGAAAAAATGCTCTTGAGGCTCTCTTCTGTTTAGGCCTAAAACATAAAAATAAAATACATTTTTTTTTTTCTTTTCAGCTATTGTTATAATCTTTTGGAGAAATACAGACCTCCAACAAGGCTTCTATTGTAACTTGTCTGTTTGTTCTCCATAACTTATACCTGTAACAGCTACAGCTGCTTTCATGCTTCGGTATTAGGTGTCAGAAGTAACATTTTACAACGTCTTTTTTCTATGGGGGAGCAGGTTAGTCCACTTGTGTGATGCACGGATGCAGAAACTGGTAAACTATCACCAATAATTACACTTCAGTGATCAAATTTTAATCTGTAGAAGCAGTAATCAAGAACGATCGCTATTCAAATTGTTGTGGTGGTTTTGTTGTTGTTGTTTTGTTTTGGTTTGGTTTTGGTTTTTAGTTTTTTTTTCCTTTACTAACAATAAAGTGTTAGGGTCACCAAACAACAGATTCAAAGGCGATCATAACCCATCTAAAATGTCAATGAGTTTACATGAAAATCTGGTTGTTTACACAGATATAGTGGGAGAGGAGTGATTAATGCTAGTAAGGTAGGCAGGTAATTTAATTAGCTGGGAAGAATTCTGTCTTGAAATGTCTCATTAATTTGTTGTGAGCAGCTATCTCCAAATGTGTCTATTAACACTACAAAAGAGTGTACTCAGATGTGACACATGCAGAACGCAGGACGGTCACAGCTAGAAAAGTGTTTTCAGTAACTTGTTTGGAGATGGAAAATGCTTTTATTTAGTCTTTGACAGTCCAATGTGTTTAGTATCTTTTAGAAATCAGCAATTCAGAGAGCAGGAGACAAGCAGCTCCTGAGGAGTCACCTCTGGATGCACTGGAGGAGACACACAAAGACTTCCTTCTGCCTCTGAAGTCATTCCTGCAAAGAAATTCATCACTGGGATGCCCAAAAGACACTGCTGCAGAGGGCAAGTGAGTTGACAGGCAGAAAGAAGAGGACAGAGTTTTCCTCACAGTTTGAGATTCCCAAACAAGGCCAATAAACAGTCAGCAGCCTCCTTCCTCAGGCCTGATCTATTCCCTGCACCGAAAAAAAAATGTATCACTCCGTGCCTTAACTTCATCAACCAAACAGGTATTGAGATGATCGGGTCACCCAGCTGACAGCTCACAGTCTTACTCTGTTTTTCTCTCTTCCCTCTAAGTTACTGTAATAGACAGAAACTATTTCCCTGTTTTGTCTCTTGGAGGAAGAACATGTTGAGCACCACAAAAAAGTGAGAGAAGAGCTCTATGGGCTGCTTAAAGCGAGCTAAGCTTCTCCTGAAAGGAAAAATATATTTTGACCTGACAAAAACAGCTTTAATGTATCAAGGGATTTATAGATTTAGGCTACGTCAAAATTGTTAGGCAGATAGCTGCTGCAGTGTGAAGCAGAGCTCCCTCCAGCCTACGCACCAGCTTTCCTTTGTGCAGGAAGACATGGGAGAGAGCAGGATGATGTCTGCCTCGGACACACGAGGACGTGCCACATGCCACAAGGCATGTGTGGGCATCGTGGTTAAGCTGTCATTTCCAGGAGTAATTCAGATGGCTTCACAGAAGTGTTATGGGATACTGCAGCCCCTCATGAGCAGCTACCCGCATCCCTGAGTCTGTCCCTTCTCCTTCCCTCGGCAGCAAGGGGGACACTGCTCAAGCTGAGGAGTTTCAAAGATGTGCTTTTGCTACTCCTACAAATCTATCCTTACATATGGCCTATCTCTTCCGTAGCTAGTAAGTGTTATTCTACTAGCTTATCCTTCAGACCCCATACCCAGAATTAACTCAGCCAGCAAAGTTTCTTTTAACCACCGAAATCTCTCTAAGGCACCAAGCACAGTATCTCCAACAGGCACCATGAGGACATTGGGTTTGGAAACCAAGACACCATATCATGACATATGATGACAAAGACAGAAACACTTCTACCTGATTTAGGGAATGTTTCACTCCATTCTGACCAGGACCTTTGACCAGATAAAGGTGCTCCAGTAGAGGACTTCCCAGTCACAGACACTCCAGAGAACACCCAAAGTGTTTTACTGCCATCACCATTAACTTCATGCACAGCAGGGAGACAGCCAGGACTCTACATCATTAGGACTATTAAAACATAAAATTAAAATATCACTCTCTCCTGTGCAAATGTTGTTACAGTACAAGCTGTTACAGTAGTAGAAGATGGTGCTCAAAGCAATAGTTGGGAAACCCACTTCAGACCAGCACGGAAACACAACAGAGATGACTGATCCCTTGGCAAGGAGGAGGGAGGAGGCGCCAGCACTGCTACCAGGGCCTGGGAATGGGGCAGGTGCTTCTTTTCAAAAAGAATTAAACAAGACGCTCCAAATTACATCAAGAACAGATAAACATGCCTCCAGCAATTATGCGTTTTATGGCAGAACTGCCCCCTCAATTGCCTGTTACATATGCAGCTAAATTGGATAATTTGGCTCTCATCTTTACAGAGGCACATATAATATAGTGCAAGGCAGGTGTGCCATACTATATAGTCACCATTTTATCTGACAGGTTAATATAGCCCAAACTGTCCACTCCCCCACCACACATATACAGCAAGGGAGGGACCACGCTGATGTTAATCTTTGCTAACAGAGCTACAATATGTGTAACTTAAACAAATTCACAGCACTAAAGCTAGATACATCTTAGTTACTCCTCTATCTGCTTATGTTTTGAGTAAAGGTCAATGGTGTTATGAAAAATCCTCAAGTTAATGTCATGCTAATTTCTAACAATTTCTATGTCCTATCTAAAGAAGCTAAGAGCTGCCTCTACTCTGCAGCAGTTGTGCATGTGGGTAGAACCGTAGAGCAGCTCCAAGGGTCCGTGTTATGGCCCTTCATCACATACACAAATATTTTTTTCCTGTATGACCTAGAGTTATAGTCTAGTTTATTTAAGTCTGTGGGATCAAAAACAAACGAACAAACAAAAAAAAAAAAACAAAAAAAAAACAGGGAACTGATTTGCCAAGAAAGCGTCTGTCACCTTCTGGAATAATTTATGAAGTCCAACACACAGGTGGTTAAGGTCTGGGGGTCTCTAACTAGTGGAAAAGTATCAAGGTCCTCAAAGCTGGCTGCTCTTTTAATTCCTTTCACTCACAATGGCTTCAGCAACTTTGGATATCTAGCACTGCCCAGGCTTAGCTCTGCTCTAGGCTGGTGAATAGATCTGCTTATAAAATGGGATGAACCATACAAATTACTATTTGAAGCCAGTTTGTTTTGTTTGTTTGTTTGGTTGTTTTTCCTCTCCCCCAACAATGATAAGCAGAAAATAAAATTTTGCTAAGTTAATGATGTCAGACTTCAGGTGAATAGGGGTGCACTATATTTTAGATACAAGGAGAAAACGTACTTGACTTTTAAAAACATATTTTATGGGAGAAAAAGAAACACAAAAACTAGAAAGCAGGAAGTGTGTTGCAATTCGGGGCCACATGAACAGGATTCTGTGACCGATATGAAGCAGCGGAAGATGCAGCATGTTCCGTACTTCAGGACCTGCAGCACAGCTGGTGCTCCAAGGCCGTTCTGGTGGGGGGTGCCCCCTCCCAGACCATGCAGGCACAGATCTGCCATGGAGGGCACTGTCCTTCTGATGTCCCCCCTGCTCCAGCTCATACAGTAATGTTCAGCTGGGGAAAGACAGCGAGGCCAAGATGCTGTTGGCAGGGTCAAGCTCTGGGCTGGGACCCAGAGCAAAGCTGTGACCCTATGATACGCTGTAGTGCCATGTTGGGGTCTCTGCGCTCCGGCACTGGAGTTTTGGGGGTCCTGCTGGCTATTTTGCTGTCCCTCTTTTCCATTCCCATAGCACTGCCCTACACTCGTTTTCTCCTATGAGAGAAAAGGCAAAAAACAGGAAGGAATTTTGTCTTTTGAGTTTTTCTATACCTCCTAAAATTACTACTGTTTGCTGACTTGCTGCACATAAAGTTGTTTTTAAACATACAGTTTAGTCCTAAAGTGCTTCTGATAGGTGGTATTTAAACTGCAACAAAAGCAGTGATATACTTAAACCAGAGAACAATCAAGAAGCACCAGAAAACAGTCTTGGCTACAGAAGATTGCTTAGCAGAGGGATACGGGTGCATGGGGTAGGGGTACATACACGTTCACACAGACGTGTACAAACACAAGGATAAACACATCCATTGCCTGCTCAGTTAAGCACACAACCTGCAGCATGATCTTTATTCTGGCAGGAAATCTCTAGAATTTTCTGTAAACTGGAGATCTGCAGTTAGACTGAAACAATGCAGATGCTGACGGGAAGGAGAGATGGGACTCACACCTGGAGTGAGATGACAAGTTTTGGCACTGACCACAAGGGAAGCTGCAGCCATCAGACCTTTCAAATAGAGGTCCATATTTCTCTGGACGAGGTTATGACATACTTCATACTTCAGTATTCTGCAGCCAGCGCCGTATGTTTCAGATAACTGCAATATGTGTACCACTCATTAAGTGATGTTTCCCAACATCCTAACTGTCCTCACTGATTTTCAATAAAGGAGCTCTCCTGTGTTGCATTTTACACCTTGGTAAAATGATGCACCCTGATAAAACAAAGGGAGTCGTGGCACTTTTACAGTTAGTTGTGCAGCAAACAAAGTGCAAGAACAGGCACAGACAACATCCTGAGAGGCAACTGTAGCAATCCCTACTCATATGCTACACAATGCGGAAGGGTTCCTCCACAGACACAGAGACCAACCTCAGTGACAGGTATCAACCCTGGCTCCTCATATCATACCTGCAAGTATATCTGCACGTTTTCATAGATCTCATGAGGTTTCCAGAACCACACAATTATCACCACTCAGAAATAGGTGTGCTGAGGTGCATCTCACAGAAAGGAAAGGATATTTGGTCTTAGCTGTGATAGTTCAGTAGTAGATAAAAGAACTAGAAAGAATTGAAAAAGTAATTTCCAGCTGGGAGCTTCAAAGGATCCTGAGGGGGTTAGGTGCTTATAACTCATTTAAATTCAAAAGCAGGATGGAGCTACTTTGAAAATCCCAGCCTTAATTATTGAAGTAAGAGGTACTGCTGTGAAAACTCAGGGAGTGCAGTGCTGTTGAGTGAAGGATGCATTTTACCACAGCCTTTTTTTCAGAATAGAATTATACTGTAATGACAGTGATTAATAATCATGAGACAGTAATTAAACTTGTATTTACAGAAAATACAAGTGCAAAAATGATGACAAGGGAAACAGTGCTACTAACTGACCATTCTCAGTTCTAAATTTTCAGAGGTGCAGCAGACTTTGCACTCACTCCAGCTTTAACATCTAATTGCAGATTTCTTCTCATCCTGAAAGCCGAGATGATCTGCATGCACCTAAGCAGTGGAAAATCTGGGCAACTACCCTTCTTGAGGGTTTCTATGGGAGAGAGTTAAATTTAATTCACAGAAATGTGAGGACGTGCTGTCTCTGCTTCCCCTGTAAGTCTTTCAGGGTTCTGTCTTTACTGGGGCACAGAGAAGCATTCTGTAGAAGACCCCAGCAAGACGTAGAGGCACTCTATTTAGATGGAGCAGCTTCTATCATTCCTTCATGTCGAGGTAGTTCCTCTTCCCACCCCCTCACATCAAAGACATCCCCGTTGTAACCCCTTCTTCAGCCCCAGCCCCTGTATTCAGCTTGAGGAAGCAGGTATGCACATGCTTCTGCATGGGCCAATGCAGCTTTTGGTGGAAAGACACACTGTCTCACCTGCGCCAAGCAAGTGAGTCACTGTGGTGTGCTGCAGGATGAAGCAGGCTATAGAAGAGAAAGGGCAGGAGTATCGCTGCTCAGTTCTCTCAACTCTCCCATCACTTCAGGCACTGCAGAGGATAAGATGTAGGAAAAATGTCAAAGTCTTCCTCAGCGGTGCAACATGCACACACAGCACCTCAGCCAGGGAGGTGTATGGGGTTATCTACACCTACCCTTCAAGTGACCTGCTGATCCCCAGACACCTACACTTGTGGTAAGGGAAAACATCACCTCAGGAGAATGCAGCAGGCAGCCCCCTTGGCCACCACGATGGTCAGTGCTCTGGGCAGGGGGCCATGAAGAGGACTCATGGCTCAGCTGCACATGAGGAAATAATCAGAGCCGATACTGACAGATTTGTTCACTGACAGGGAAGGAATTCAAACTCTCTCATCATTTTAGGGGGAAGGGCAACACGGCCACGTGTTGCATCACACTGCCCATTAGATACGATGGCCAAAGCACGGCCCACCTCACAAGCTGCTGTGTATGGCTCTGTGCCAAGCACAGGCAGCTGACACGATGCTCCTGTCCTACCACAGGACAAGGTAGTTAGGAATGAGATGTATGTCTCCTGTCTTTCCTTGGAGTTGTGCGTGAGACAGGCAGTTTATTTGACCTCCCCAGAGTCTTCCAGATTCACCTCTTCCACCATGTACCGTCACCACAGGAAGGTCAGCTGTGTGGCTGACCGGAGGGCCGTGCCAGTCTGGAGGGCAGGCAAGCACCCACTGCACTGCTTTTCTTTCCAATGTCCCCTGACCTGCATCGTTGCCAGGCCCTCCTGGCATGCAGCTGCAGATTTTCAGCGTGGTGGTGCTGGCCAGAAACTCCTCTCCAGTTCCTCTGCTCCCATTACAGGAATGGTCCCAATACCAGAGAGGGCACAGTTGCCCATCAACCTTCACAAGCTACAACAAGGAGGGAGCAAGTGACTCATAGTACATATTAACTGGCATGTCCTGGAGAGACATCAACAGATAGGCACATGATAGATATCTGTGTGTGGCTGAGATGTCCCTAGCTGACTTGCTGACAACAATATCTCGTTTCTCAGACAATGCCAGGCAGACACAGTGGAATAGATTTTTTTTTTTTTTTTTGTATGTGATGGTGCAGGACAAGTGGAATGAGGATCTTTCCTGGTAACAGACCCACAGGAACGGTTTCAGAGAAGTGAAGGAAGCAGAGCTACATCTGTCTCCAAAGCAGCAGCAGTTACCCTATGAGGAGCTCACATAAATAAACAGAGGGATTTTCCAATGGCCAGACCTGGCCAAACAACCACTGAGGAGCATGAGATACGGGGCAAAGTGAGTGAAGTAGTCCATAGCATGAGGCATTACTGGTGATCAGAAATCATTAAGAGCTGGAGGGAGCTGGGTTTCGTACCTGTAGATAACCTCTGCTGAAGTCCACCTTCTTCTCTCCAGCAAGAGTATCACCCATGGAGCTCATCCCTGCTGCCTGGAGCGACCCAGGAGGCTATGAGAGGAGAGGAAAACTGTGGAGGCTCTCATGGAGGATTCAGCCTCTCTGCCGACCACAGCAAAGTGACAGCTGAAGCCAGACTGGAACCACCCATGAGCATCCAGGAGAGGCTATGGGAACCTTGCAGAGGTCTCTGCAAAGGTGGGGGAGTGACCACTGCAGATGGTCATTGTTTCCTGGCATATGTCCTTTGGTGTTGACCTCACTGAGTGGCTTCTGGATATTAATATAAATGCTTTCCACCATGGCACCACACTGGGGTCACATATCAGTGTGAGAAAGTTTGCTCAGGTCATTTCTGGGCCCTACAAGCAAATAGAGTGCTCTCCCTTCTCAGCAGGAGGATACATACCTAGCTAGTGACAGTCACTACTCTGTCCCTGTGCTGGAAGGCTGCTGGTTGTTCCCATGTGCCTTGACTGCTGGTAATGCTGGAGGTCCAGCCTGTCTCAGAGGAGGCTGCACAGGAATTCACGACCTTGATATTACATTTACTTTGTCAAGAAGAGCTAGGAAGCTGGATAAGGTCTCTGATTAGTCTCATCTTCCCATGCCCTCATTCTCTCTTTTAGATGGAGAATGGGGACAGCACGCAAGGACGTAAACACAGTGGTGCACCTTAAATTCCCCTTCCTGGCCTTATGTCTTTGCATGTCTGGAGATCAGAGTACAAATGCCTAGTGTAAGCGTTATATAGATTCATTTAATGTGTGTTGAGATAAATTGCTGCCAAATGTTAAGATGTCTAAAACAGTAGGAGATATCTATTTGAAGTCAAGTGTAACACACTGAGATTCCTGGTAAGTAAACCACAGATTTGATAAGCTTTGCGTTACCTTTGTAAAACTTGAACCAGGCCCTGGGGATGTTTTCTTATGTTACTGTATCTAAAATTAATAAAACTGGATGTGGTATACAGTTCAGAGGTCTGGAGGCAAACCCTATGTTTGCAAGGGAGAATAAATGAAATAAATATTGTGTGAAATAAATATTTTATAAAAGAAATAAAAATAAAACATAAATTCAGAATCTGAATCTCACAGCACTAATGTGTCTTAACATTTATGCTGGAATGACTCTGAGGTCTCCTACATTTCATTTCCCTTGCCTACGAGCAACATAATTAATTTAAATAGACAAATAAAGAACCAAACAGTAAATCACAATTCCTTTGAAGTTTACGGCTAAGTCTGCTGAATCAGTATTAAGCTGCTCCTGCATTTCAATTAACTCTTTGAGAAGCTACTGCTTCATAGAGACCCTCTGTAATTACTGATGTGAATGAGTGAAATTCCAGAGGTGATGAAGACCTTTTAGTTAATTGATTTTGAGGCTCCAGCTAGACAAGCCATGCAAAAAAGGAGAACATAACCCTGGAAGTGTTGATAAGTAGCTTAATCTTCAAGGCCTTCTGGTTTTATTTTTAAAAAGAAAGCAATGAATAAGAATGTTTGTTCTCAGAGTTCTTTTGAGGGGGAGCTTCTGCAATTGAAACAAATGTTAGTAACCAAAAATAAAAACAGTGACCTCAGCAGTCTCCTCTATATGTAATTCTAAAACAGCACTGACCTGAGTCTTTTTACTTGCAGATTCTTAACTATATGAAGACTGCCTCTTCCTTATTGTGCCATCACTCTAATGAAACAAAGCCATTTGCAACCTCTTTTCTATACTGAATTAAGTTCATTTTTTAAAAGTGGGAAGACTAAAATTTGGGAGACAACTTGCAGTCACGAATGATCTTGCTGATGGAGTAGCAGAATATATTTTATGGTGTGTCAAGAGCACTTATCTCCATTTATGAAATCAAGTATGGATGAGAGCAAGGTTCATGCCCCGCCCCCCCAAGGCATCTGAGTTTTATTGTTTCTAAGTATGCTGGCAGTGTACTGAAGCATTCAGTATTATATGACAGCAAAGACTATTAATATTTTTAGAGCACCTTCTCTCTTATTTCCATACCGTCCTAAAGTAAAAGGTGACAGAATTTCAGCGGACCTTAAAGGACAAATCTTCACAATTTCCTTGGAATGTAGATAAGCTTGATTTTCAAAATTTGGTTACTAAATTCCCAAATCTGGTATATACATACACCAAATCTTGTAAATATGTGAAAGGGAGGAACTTTCACAAACCAGTAATTTCAAGTAACAAGCATCCTTGGGAACCTTATTCAAGCTTAGATAAAGTTAGAATAGATCAGTTCTGCATTTTGATGCATTGTTGTTTGGTGAAATCACCAAACTTACACTGTGTTGGCAGAATTGTCTCCTTGGCCTCTACGTCCAGTGCTACCAGTACTCACCTGTAGTGCTCTTACAAGGTCTTTGTTCTGAGCCTTACCATACTTCTCTGCACAGTTAACGTGATACCTTCCATTCTCAACATACTGTCAGCTGTTAAAATTGAACGATGCAAGGGCTTGACCAGTTAGCCCACACACAGACCCATAGGGCATCCTGTCTGCGGAGTATCTGCCAGCCCCGTACATACATCTTGAGTACTCTCATACTCAGGAGTGTCCCCTGTGGTATTAGACAGGTACATTTGGGCAGCTGAGCTGAGTCCCTGATGTCAACTTCAGGGTGAGCTGAATCACTTTCCAGATTCCACTGGATGGACCAGATTGCTTTTGCCTGGCTCACACTTTGGGCAGCTGCAGGTATATGCTTAGCACAAAGTGTCTGAAACCAGAGCTGGATCCCACTTGCATCCTCAGTTGCTTTCATGTACAACACCCACACGAGTGGGCTTAGCATTCTTAGCTGTTGCTTACTCTTCCCCTCCTAGCCTTCTTTGGAGTGGTATTTTGTTTTGAAGAAGAAAAGCTTTTATGATGAAACTGGAATATAAGAACTTACAGATTCTGTTTCGACCAAGCACTTCTTTTGTGAAACAGTTTTATCAAAGAATTTTCTCCAACAGTTCTAGTAAAAAGCAGAGAATATTGTTATGATCTCTTGCTTTGTCAGCCAGTCAATACTAACTTGCTTCTTAAAGCTATAAGCAGAAAATATTAATGATGTGCTGAAAAGAGAAAAGTTGGGATATTTTCTGAGAGTGAGCTACAGTTTGATTTATTTTGTAATTCTCTATAATGAACTGGTTATCTTAGTCCTCAATGAATTAAAGTGACTAAAATTTTTATCAGAACAGTTTATCAAGATCAGTGATAAATAATGTTATTAGACTTAATATTCCAGTCTCATTTGCTTTTCACACAGAAATTTGCAACAGCCAACATGACATGGGTATTTAATAACATTGTGCTAAATCTATAAACACTGTATTTATAAAGCTGACATGTAATAAAGAAAGGACAAAAAATACCTTGTAACAAAAGAAGATCCCAGCCAGACTCAATAAATGTGTAGTTTTGGTTCTTTATACTAGAAAACTGAAAAAAATCATAACCTTTCAGAAACAAACAAACACATTTGCTGTTTTGATAGAATAGGAAAAATGAATAACAGTTGTTTAATATTTTTTCTTCGTATTGTTTCTCTCCCCTGCCTATTTCCCTTTTTAGGGAGGCAGTGAGGAGGCTCAAGAGCGAAGAGAGGAGGATGAGAAGGAAAGGAAATCCTGAAACACTTCCAAAAAGATGTTTCCAAACTTGGAGTTTGTAAATTACCTTGAAGAATTAAAAAAAAAAAGTGTATTCTAAACCTGCAAATGAAATTTACCTCCTCTTTTTTTGTGTGTGTGCGAGTTTTTATTTCAATATTCTGATGTGTTCCAGCTTCTTAATTGGAAATGATGCTTGCTTGGATATCAGCTAATTACTGGCCCATTAAGTAACTCATACCATGGTCAGATTTTCTCATATCAAGTAATCTATTAAATGAGTGGAGAAAGTTCAGATGATATGAATTAGGTTCATTGTCATAGCACTGATCATTCAGATCCTTTACCAGGAAGAAGAGAGTATGCAGAAATATGAAGAGTGTCTTTTAGTTCCTTACTGGTCTTTCCTCCACTTTTCCCTCCTGGGTTTACAGAGCACGGTGTGACACATCCATATGCTTCTAACTGAATGTTTCAGGATCTGTTTTTTGCAGAATACTTTTGCTACATGGCTAGAAACGCCCTAAAGCTCTGGCTTAAATCAGACTTATCCTTCTCTCCCAAGAAAATACCAATTCCAGGAAGAGAAATTTCTTTTGACTCTTTTAGAACCTGCTGTCGCTTAGAGATGCCTAAAATACTGTCAACACATTAAATGTGTCTGCATTAGCAAGGACTGGTCCACTGGCCTATGAGCAGAGGTATCTGTCTGGCCACACAGCCACGACAGCTTTTTATAACATGTGAACCTGAGTGTTGTAAAAGGTGGGATTAAGAGTAGGCAGGAGGTGAACACCTCTTGTTCCTTCCCCAAGACAAGCGGTACTGCAGTGCCCACAGGCCCAGCACACTTCATTTTATCAGGGTCAGGTGAAAGCCCACAGAGACTTTACTTCTCTGTAGCTCCATCACAAGCAGGGTTTGGTCAAGGAGAATGACAAAAACAGAGCAATCCAAAAACTATATAAGATTCCTAATGTCCCCAGAATCTCATCAATATATCTTTAAAGTGTGTGGGATGGTTTTAATTTACGACAATTTATTTCTTATGATCAGTGTCAACATAAGCTCAGCCCCGAACCGCAGTGGCTAAGATTTACCCTCAAATAACACACTTTCAGGTTTCCCTGAAAGTCTTTTCAGCAACACCAGGTATATGCCTTTAGTTATTATTTTTTACTGATGCGGTTGTTCAGTTGCTTATAATTAGAAAACAGTTTCAGACCCAGTCTGGAAGCTGCACAACATTCCAGTGCATACAGAGCCTTCCTAGACTTCATTTTCTCATTTTCACACCCAAAGCCCACTTTGCTGCCTATTGAGTTGCGTGGCTTTATACAATAATCCCATCAATATATTCAGACAAGAATATGAAGGCACACATTGACCTTCTTTTACTCAGCAAAGCAGAGCTGTTGTTATTATGTTAAAGACCTGTTGGTCAATAAAAAAGCTTATTAAGGTGAGGCTTTCTAAATGGAAACAAGATAGACAGCGTTGTCAGTCCCCGTCTCCGATTTCACAGCAATATAAATACAATCTTCCTTCTTTTCTTCCTTTCTGCCTTCGCTCTTGGAGGTGGTTTCTGTGTTTTTTGTTCGGCCTCATTTGAGTGGTGAGCGTGAATCTGTGCTCAGCTGATTTCAGGTGTACAGAACTGAAATAGCTCAGCCCTATGCCACAGATCCTCTGCTGCTAGAAGTGACTCCTTCCCTGCCAGGGACTGATTCTTCTGATACAAGAAAGTCTGAAGTCTCAGAAATGATTGTGAAAGATGTGATTTGTTATTTATTTTCTTTTTCCTCTTTCTTTACTCTTTTGCCTTCAAAAATGGATGCAGACCTATATTGTTTTACTATCAAAAATCTGAAGGAAAAAACCTCTGAAAATCAAAATCCTTGAAAAATGAAAGCTGTTGTCATTGACATCAGTTTCACTCATTTTGACCAGCTTTAGTTACAATACAGTATAGTGCGTAGCATTCTGAGATGAAAAAAATGACCTGAGTGAAGTTCACGTTTATCAGTTCATTTATTTCAATGCTATTTAAGTAGATTATCTGACCTAGATAAACTATATAGGTTCATTGTGTAACTTCGGTATGATTAAAGAACAGGTTTATGAGAATACTTTCCATTAATACATCAAGAGATTAAAAGGGCTGGAGCTCAGAAATATAGCATTCCAAAGAGCATACCAAAAGAGAAAACAGAAAAAAAGAGCTATTTGAGTAGATGGCAACAGGTCACATACTAAAACTTCAAAAAGGCTGGCCACTAGGGAAATTAAGAGTAGCATTTCAGAAAGCATATGATTAAGATGTGGATAGAAACACTGCAGTCAGCAACGGAAGCTGTGCTCCTGCTTTTTATTTGACTTATATCAGCCTCATTCCAACAGCACAAGGTCATCACCAGACAAAAAAGAAAATTTGCCCTCAATGGACTCCTCTTATTCTGAAATGATAAGAAATTAAGGGGGCCTGGACACAAAGCATAAGCTCCCATTTCTATTGCACAGTGCCTTAGCCAAATTCTCAATATCACTTTTAGAAATACGGATTTCAACTGCTTGTGGCAGTTTTCCTTTTTTTTTCCCAGCACAAGAGGGAAGGTTTCAATCCATAGTGGCAGCTGCAGGTTCTGCTCCCATGCACGTCCTCAGCTGATCCCATGGACTGCTGTGGGGAACACAGGCTGCCCAGGGAAGTGGTTGAGTCACCATCCCTGGAGGTATTCAGACGACATGTAGATGTGGTGCTCAGGGACATAGTTTAGTGGTAGACTTGGCAGTGCTAGGTTAACGGCTGGACTAGATGATCTTAGAGGTCTTTTCCAACCTAAATGATTCTATGATTTTGTGATTCTGTATAGTCAGTGGCAAAGAAGAGCTGTAGAAAATCCCTGCACAGGAATAAGCAGCAGAAGAATCCTCAGCAAACTCACAGTTAACAGGAGGAAAAGGCTACAGTTCTGCCCTTGCAGGATGCCATTTATCCCAAAAAGGACAAGACCAGTGGCAGCGTTGTTTTTTTGTTTGGTTGGTTTTTGCTCAGTCTCTCTCTAACAATAGAAAGCTTTCAACTGCATATTTTTTGATTCCTCTGTCTTTAGAACAGTATCCCTTACATCAGATCCAGTCACTCCTGACAGCCAGTCATGCCTTGGCATGCTTATGTTTCCCAAAAGAGCAGTGTCTTGGCTCTTAAGTACACCAACAAGGGGAGGCACCTAATAATAAACTCCATTTTTTTCTCTAAAGTAAGAGAGAAGGCAGTTTTGTTTGCTGCTTTGAGTTGTCTAGGATTCTGCTGAAGTCTGTTTATTTCTTTTTCTTCTCCTTTATCCTCCTTTCTCCCTCTCTCCCCCTCCCTGCAGCCAAGTCACTGATGCTATCTTCTAAAGTCCTCCTGCCAGAAGCTTGCCCATCTGTTCAGCAATGTTTCCTTGTAATGATGTTGGCATTCATTTTTTTCTGCAGGTTTTGTTTTTTTTTTTAATGGTGTTCATCAGAAATGTGCAATACTTGAATCACAGCCCACTTCACATCAGAGTGGTAACTTGTTTGAGTAAAGCTCTGGAAGGCAGAGCCTTTTAATTTTGCATTAACTAGCACTTCAGCTTTATTTCAGCAGGGATGGGCAGTGGGAAAGCAGACCTGAGTCACCTTTTTGCTGACTGCATTCTTAACTTCTATATGCATAAAACAAGGAAAGGCTGACTTGAAAATAGTTCTGAGAACAGAGAGAGTGAACTGCAGAAGTCAATGAAATCAGGTTATTCAATGTGTCGTAATGGACTGACAGTGACTCCTTTTTAAGCACAATGCTCTTACTTCCTTTGACTACAGTAGTGCTGACCGAAGCAGTAGCTTTTACAAAGGAATATAGCAATAAATTCAGCAGTCAAGTATAGACAACGTTGCTGTCCCTTCAGCCTGTGATAGGTGCATTTCTTTCCCTTCTACCTTTTTAGGAGGCTCAGGAGGCTCATAGACTGTGGGACCCATTTTGCTCCCGCTATACTAACATAAATCAGAGGAACTCCATTTTAATTGATTGATTTTCTGTGAGTCTGCGTAAGTGGAACATAACAAAATCTACACCTATTTCATCCTTTCTATTTTGCAGCTCATCATTTTCAAGTAAAAAATAAGCAAATAGCAATTACTATTACTTTATATATTTAGCATATGCTATTCTATAGCTCTTTCCACAGATCCTATATCAACTTTCAGGAGGAATTTAAGTACATAGCACAATATAGGAAGTGAGGTCTGGAGGTTACCTGGGTAAGAAATATGTATTCTAAACTCAGAAGACATACACTGCTATCTAGTGGCAACAACAAGAAGTCCTAACACATAGCAGCCCATAACTACCCATAGTTTAAGATATCAGAACTTCTTTAATTTGTTGATCCTTTTTGAATAGAAAATAGCAATAGGGCACAATCCTGCCTTCAGTGTTTCTGTTGTCATCCAACAACAGTTAGTGCGCATGACTGGAAGTAGGCTCTGCATTTCAATTATGTTTATGTGTCTTATTGTGAAAAGTGTGATTACAGTATCTTAAAGGCTGAAACATCTTTGTAAAATGTGGAAAAAAATGCAAATATATAATCAGTTTAATGAGAAACATATAGTCCTGAGAGAAACTAAACAAAAAGTTCTAAAACAAGACTTCATTTTATATTTTCCAAAAATGCTTTAAATAACACCTGTGCAATTGACTCAGTTCAATTTTGTAAGATTATAGGGCAATTAAATATTTTCCCACACTTTGCAATTGTTTTTGATGATAAATTTTGAGAACACTTAGGAGGCTGACTTGTCACAGGGTATTTTAAGTTGTTTTCAGGACCAAAAAGTGGCTAAAGAAATTTTTCATTCCCTAATTCAGCCAATAATTCTAAGGAGAAATATTTAATCCCAGATCTCTAGGAACTGGTATACTGATTTGTCATTCTCTGCCTTATCAGAAGGGATGGTTGCCAGCAGGAACAGCAACAAAGACCCTGGGTTTGTATTCCAACCTATTCATGCCGCTGCTTGTAATGAGAAGCCGTATCACTTATCTGATGTCTGTGGCTGGAGACATCAGTTGAAGGTGTTCTGGAGTTAATCTCTCCAGTGTTTCCTAAAGAAGCTCTCAGGATCTGATAACTGCTGCTCTTTGATGAATAGCTTTGGCAGTTTGCAAAATTCACTTTATTATACGGGTTATAAAAGATAAAACTTTCACGCTGTAACCTATGGACGACGAGCCCTGTGCTGACAGCCAGGTTAAATGAAGTTATACAGATCTTCCTGCACGTGGTCCTGCAATGAAGCTGCGTCTGGAGGGAGATAATTAAGGGAGGGTCACCAGGCAGTAACTCCTATTTCCCTTTATAGTCAATGGAGAGAAATTTATGCTCCCTAGAAGGAAGGCGGAGGTAGAAGTTCGTTTAACCTGTTTCAAGTAACTGCTTTGGGGTGAGATGAATCACAGCCATGAGTGTCTATTCCTCTGCACTGGTCATAGAGGGACCCTGCAAGCTCAGCTGTAGCTAGGTTAGAGATAAGGCTTGCCCAAAGGAAACATGCTGAGGACTACACTGCTGAGGAAAATGATCAGTCATGGTTCAGATCTCGGATGCTGAGCAGACACATCCCCTCCCGGGTCCATCCAGAGAATACGGCTGGAGCCCTGCAGTCTCTTGTACAAAAGCAGCAGGCAACTGGTGGTGCAAGAGAGATGCTGCTTAGGTGGCAAACCTGCTCAGGTGATTTGCTCCTCAGAATCTGGACATCAGAAAGTACAAATCATTGCTGAGCTCACTGGGTACCATTTACGCACTTGTGTAATGGAACTGCATAAGATCCAAGGAGTGAGGCAGTTTATCAAGTTTTGTAGGCAGGATATTCCATAAATAAGCTACAGCAGCTTAAAAGCAGCACAGAGATCCATTTTTAAGCTACTTTTCACCTCTTTTGTCCTTGCATCAGACATTCACAAAATACATTATCAAGATTTCAAGGAACAAAATGCAGTAATAACTTAACATAGAAAAATAGGTGCATAGCAAATGAAATAGATGTAGAAATAATTTCTCAAATCTGAATCCTTGTGTTACACGTGAACAAACAGGATTAGAGACTGACTACTGACTGTGACACAAATGGCAGGAAAAAAAAGACGACATGTCCTTAACCCCTACATAAATTATCATGGATGAATTTTGTGAGCACATAGTGCAGAGAAATCAAAGCACCACTGTTTGCAATAGTGTCACGTACGGAGGTTTTTCTTACCTACTTCAGCAGTCTATAGATTGGGTGTATATTCTAAATTATTCACCTATGCTGCTGCTTTAGTCAGTGGAGAGAGATAGGCACCTTCAAAGAGGGTAGGCATTAGTAGATACCTTTTGTTAAGGTATGTCAAAGTCCCTCCCTGAAAGTGCCCATCTCTCTCCCTTGCCTACAGAGAGAGTTACCACAAGCAGCTGTCCCTGCATTTCCATGAGCTAGCACTGCTGCAGGAAGAGGTGTTCAAGTCTTTCTCAAACCATTAATAATTTGTCTCCGTCCCTCCACTTCCCTCTCCCCTCCACCTTATGTTTTGGGCCATATGAGAAATGACAAGGGTCAGAAGTGTCAAAAAAACAAGGCTAGTTTTAACCTGAATTCCTTCCATAAGCCAGATCACCATGGTCCACCTGTGCCACCAGCAGAGAGGTGAAAGCATGGAGGTAGGAAGCGGCGACTGATTAACTGCTCAGACCTTAATGCTCAGCAGATATTGCAGCAAAATGCAACGTCATGGTGACTACAACAGAACTGAATTAAAATTTTCAATGATTTCTTATAGCAAGATTTCCAAAACAAAGATGCTCTATTACTTATGTCCATATACGATGTCTATCCTTTGGAATGGGTTCCTGGCTGAGAAATTCCAGCTGTGCTTGACAAATGTTAAGCCCGACTGCTCGGAGTGCTATTTGAAGGGTTTTGCTTATCACGCTGAAGTGCACAACAGTGCATGCAGAGCAGATTCTACAACTGTGAAAACAGATAATAATAATATCAGATCTTTTTTAGATTGATTTCAATGCACGTGCCGTGCATTTATTCATTGATGACCTACGCTCATATTGCTATGGTACAAAAAAGTTCTCAACAGTTAAGCTTGAAAAAACCTCTAACTCTCTGAGTAACCAGAATTTTTCAGACTTTCAGAGGCAGCAGGCACACATACCTTCAAGATCTTGAATTTCTATTCATTTTAAAATGAACAGTTCTGGGTTTAAAGTTTTGATTTGCAGTTTACTGAGTCCTAAATTTAATCTTGAGTGTATTTTTACAGTAAATACTACTTTAAATATCCGCCTTGCTGTCTCAATTGTAATTAAAAAGAATTAGGAGCAGCATTCTCTAAATATGCAAACAAGCTGATGCTTAGGATTTTGTCTATTTTACTACATGTCATTACACTCCTGCATGTCTGAGTCAGCTATGACATTCTGCAATTAATCCTGAGGCAGAACTTCATAAGGGTTGTTAATGTTTGTGCTGTTGAACAAATATTCTAAGATACCTGAAATCCCCAAATCTCATCTGTGCGTTCCAGCACGGTTTATACAGAATAATTATGTCAACACTGTTGTATCCCATGTGAATCGTAAGGAGACAGTTTTAATTTATCAGGGTAAAAATATGGGTCTGCAAAAATCAAAAGTATCCAGACGTGCAGTATTATGTGGATGTCAGGAATGCAATGTCAGGGAGCCCAAGGACTCCGACGTTAGCAGGCTTTTCAAGTACCCCAGCGGTGTGCAGAGCTCAGCTGTCTGGTCAACCTACTCACTTCCTTGACAGCTCAGGAACCCAGAGCTGAGATAACAGCAAATAGCAGAAAGAAGCAAATGAAAGGGCAAAGCCGAGTTCCAAATACATCACAGAAAATTTCAGTTCACGTACTCAGACTACTCCAAGGAAGCTTCTTTGGTGTTCTGGCACAGATGCATTTCTTTTGCTTGGAAATAGACTCCTTTTGCAAATGATAATGGGAAACGCTCTCTTCTGACATCTGCTTGACAATTTTTGAGGCAGATTTTCAGCTGTGTCTAGTGAGGGTTGTGCGCAGCTACAGACAGAAAGCAAAAAGAAGCCTTTTGCAGTCTGTCATTTTGAGGCTACTTTGGAAGGACCCAGACAGTGTGAGACATAAACACCAAACACCTGACATAGACAGAGCTAGGTGCCGTCTACCCCCAGGGCTGGACAGGTAGCTACAGAGCACCAGGAAAGAGAGCTTCATCGGCCCCTTTCCTGCCTTGCTCTGCATGAGGAGTCCCTAGTTTCTGTTTTCCTTTTAATCTGTAATTTCAGACAGATAGCAATATTTATATGCCTTTCCAGGTAACAATTTACAGCTGTCAGTTAAGGACAATATGAGAAAAGAATATTTTTCTTACTAGTATGATTGTTGCTAAGTTAAACACTTGGAAGAGGATGAGTCCCAAAAGACTGGTACTGTATGGCTCAGTCTCAAAGTAAACTTCATAAAATACAAAGGATGTTAAAAGCTTATTGGGTGTCTCCTCTTAGCGTGGTCGTCTCTTACGATAACTCTTCCAACAGCATCCATTTTTTTTTGCATGAAATAAACTTATTTCTGCACTCACTTTTAAGCATTATTAACACTTCTTAAAGAGTTTTTCTTCAGTCAAAATAACACCTCCCCAACACTTCTTACTTCTGAATACCATGACATTCTATAAAAGCAGTGGTTTGATTTTTTTTTTTTACTTGATTTGGCAAATAAAAAAGAAAACTGCATTTTATTCATGTGTCATACTAAAGGGAAAAGAGTATTTTGTGTGATCAAGATCCTTCTAAGAGGGGCATCCGTGAAACATTCATATGAGAAGATGCATGGTTTTCTAAGACATGTACATGAGTATAACATAAAGAGATTTTATATACATATATACATGTCAATATAAACAATCTGTCATTTATAGTAAGATTTGTACCCTGCAATTAAGAAGGAATTCAGCTGAACTTTCAGACTTCCCTTTTTTCTACCTCCCCAAAATAAATTGACCCAACTGAACTTCCCATGCTACACCTCATTCATGTAAACAGTTTGTTTGTTTCCCAAAAATTCATTTAGAAACAAATACAAACCACAAAAAAAAAAAAAANAAAAAAAAAAAAAAAGGGATTGTAAAGTGTTTCAGAAATGACCAACTTGCCTGCTCTGATTTTTTTTCTATAACTCAACATACCTCCAAAAAGTTCTTGTTTTTGTTTTGCTGTGGCATTTCAAAGCTATGGGGATTGAATGAGTAAGGAAAGCAATGCCACATAAGCTGATATTCTTGCATGTATATATAAACACTTAAGAAAAATATTAGCAATTGCATATTTCCTCTGAGCTAGCATTTCTATTGAATTGCCTATTAAACAGTTTATTAGAAGGAAAGTGGGCTTACAAGCAAGTAATCATGGAGATTTTTTAAATATATAACATATGCATAGTCATCCCGGTTTACTTTGTCGTCTACGTGACTGCTACGCAGGTAACGCAGAGCTCAGAGGCATTGTCCCAGCACCAGCCGTAGGGGCTCAGCTCACGTCCCTGTGGTATGAACAAGCAGGAGACAGTGTGCGGGTTTAAAGACACATACAAGTGCCTAATGGAAACTGCTGCATGAGGAAACTTTTAGGTTCTTTCTTCCTTCTGGGTGGCAGGATTCAGTGTACACTGACAAAGAGTGCCAAGATTACAGCTACAGCTTGGGATCGGCGCTTTCTCATTCAAACAAAAGTAGCTGCTAGATCCCAAACATCTTCTGCTTTGCCCCGGGCCTATTTATAGCAACCCTGTGCTGCCTCTAGCAATTGTTGAGTGGATCTGCAGCTGCAGATGTGAAGTTTGGAAAAGCATGGCACAGTGGCTGAACAAACAGACAGAGGGAACATGCTGGCAAAGAAAGCCAGATCTAAAATTCCAATTTGTTCTTGCGGACAACACTAAATTCTCCTGGGTTTATGTCTTAGTATTCTGACATACTACAGAGCTGGTTTGAATTCATATATTTTTCATCACTATACTGGATGTGTGTGTTTATATATATGGATACAGACATCTTATACACACACATTTATATATATGTGTGTGTATTTAACACATTTCATTTAATTTAACTTTAGATGCTTTTCTTTCTCTTGAAATAATGAAAATACTAGACTGCCACACTGCGTGTTATGCTAGTCCAATGTTGTTAAATGTTATAAAATGCACATAATAAGAGGTAATAACAGTACTGTAGGTAGCCTCTTCATGACAGTCTGGGTAGGAATGCCCTTTCTAAGCCATAGAGATATAATATCTGGCTTTGTCACTGCTTGGAATTTCCATTGGCCAAACAAATTCTTGGTCTTCTGACTGCTTTTCATTATCTTGCAAAATCCAGTCTTTCTTAGTATTCTCTGGTGCTCAGCAATTTAAGTTGGCTTTTCATAAAGCTTGCATATTAAGAATTCATAGGCAATTCTACTCATGAAAAATTATTCTTTTTAAAGTACAGAGGGCAAAAGCAACTTTTGCCAAGGTTGCTGGCTATTAGAAAGATGTACATTAAAATAAAGCAATCCTGCTGTAAAACTGCTTTTTAAACTAACACTAATTCTTCAAAACTACTACTCTTACCAAAATTGTGAGTTTGGTGACTGAGACCTAAGATAACAAAAAAAGAAGAAGAATCAGATCTTAAGGAAAAAAAAGAAAGAAAGAAAGAAAGAAAGAAAGAAAGAAAGAAAGAAAGAAAGAAAAAAGAAGGATAATAAAAAATAAAAAGGAAGGATAATCAGAGACAACAATCCATGCAGTCCAGAGTGATAAGATACAGCAGAGATAGAGGGTGATTAACGGAAGAACCAATGAGCAGACCTAAACATCTCTTTCTCCTTCATAATTTACTATAATTGAAGACATCTGCATTAGTTAGATCACCAGGCCATAAAGCTGAGTGAGCTGAGACAGGTAGTTTCATACACGGAAAGTCTAAGCCTGAGCTGTGTCTGAGCAAGCAGCCTAACATTCCCAAAAAGCTGGAGGGTGCAGACTCCAGGGTAGCTCCAGGGAGGCTGGTGATGGAGGGGTGGAGAGTTGTAGGTGATTGAAGCCCAGGACTTGATCCTGAGTAAATGGATCTATGAGAGAGGACTCAGTTTGTTGCGAGCAACCTTAGAAGTCCCTCACCTAAAAGAAGAGGACATTATTATTTCTGAATTTTGGCGATAAAGTAGTTCTTGACCTTTAAATTTTACTCACTTCGCTAAAAACTGAATTACTACTGGATCCTCATAGCAAGGGATGAGGTATAAGTTGCTCCTGAAGCAAGCTTGGTCCTTTCTGCACTGGAGGGAAAGCACACTTTACCTGCTTGCTTGCAAAGTCTTCTCTAAGTCTTCTCACAATCAGGCAGATTGTTTCTTTCACTGATGCTTCCTCTCTTTAAACAAGAAGTTCTCATCTCCTCCATCCAGACAGATTTGAGATAGGTTCAATTGGTTACTGCTCTTCTGAAGATCATGAAACATCAGATTTTTGTTTTAGCTTAACAGATGATCTATGTGAAATAAAAAGTGGCTGAGACTGAATTTTGTTTCCCTATCACTGCTTTCTTTGTGTGTGCTTGCAAAGGGGGCAAGCGAGATGCATACTTTGGTTATCTATGACGCACAGTTGTAGGTTAGCTTTTTTCCTCTGAGTAGAGAGCACCCCTCTATACTTTTACACAAATCAGACTGTTTTCCAATCATGAATATAACTACTAATTAGCTGTGAAATCTGTTTGTAGACTTCAAAAGGCAGAGATTTACCAGGAAAAAATTAGGGGTTTTCTTCACCTGTTATTGCTGGCTGGATCAAAATGTATTTTTGCATGAAATGATGAGATTGTGGATGCAAAATATTCTTCCTTATTTCTCATACTCTATATCTCTGATATCCACCGCATACTGATATGAAATTAATAGTTTACAGAAGAATGTGTATTTCGTTTTCTGCTAAGACACCTTTGCTGGTTTGCTAACATTTTGCCATATGGTTTTCTAAACTTACAATCTACAAAGATAAATGTTCACTTCGTAACTCTGAATTTCTATCAAATATTCTGTAAAAATCCTGAAACACAAAAACCTCTGCATATTTCAGAACATAATGCAAAAGAAAATGATGAAAATAATGCAAAATAAGAAGTATAATATTTCATTCAGGGCTGTATAATCAACTGGCATTTTATAGCTGAGATTACATTCTGTCTGTGTGAACAATGAATGTTTGTGAAATTTTAGCTAGACTTGACAATGTGGCCATTCTAATAGCAGAGGTAATTAGAGAAAAGAATTAAAACACTGAGAAGAAATGCTATTGTAAAAAAGCCCACTCACTACTGTAGTTAATGGGAAGCTAAGACACTACTAAATGGTACTGCAGAGGTGTTGTGAAATCATAGAATTAATTTGCAACAAATTATTCCCACTGGAAACTGTATTTTAAGACAGAAAACACAGAGTGTTAAGTCAAGAGGAGTTCAGGATTCCTTTGAGAACTACTTTACATTGCATACAAGTGGAGGCTCAATATCCAAGATCTGAAATGTAAGCTACAATGGAAACATTTAATTTCCCTTTTTGAATGGCCTTCACCATGGCAGATGATTTTTCCTAGACTGTTGAAGGAACAAATATTTCAGCAGCAGAAAAGTCATTTTTTTTAAGAAAAGGACAGTCAATTTTCTCTAGTAGGTGAGACTACAATAAAGAGACAGCATTCTACAAACACAGACAGAATTTTCCAGTCTGCAATCTGCAAGAATAGCTGAAAGATCTATAAGATCCACAAGAAAAGGAAATTTATCAAGAAATACTAGTGACGAAAGGCGCACTCAGTGATCTAAGTTCAAAGGCTTTATATGATTGCACCTACTTCTAAATAATTGATTTTCCAAGGCTCAGTATTTGATCAAATTTGGATAGAAAATATAGAAAATTATTTAAAGTCCTAAAATTCTAATAATTTTGTTTTTTGTAATTCTGAGAATCTCAGACTCAAGTTATATTTCAAATATAAAGATCTAATTTCAGCAACGATCAGGTAATGACTACATGGTGCCAGGCATGGGTGTAAAGGGCATGGGGGCTCAGATGATGTTTCCTTTGTCCTACTGGTGAAGCAGAAATGCTTGAGAAGGAGCAGGGGTTCCTGCAAATCACCACCTAGTTGTGCAAGTAGTGTCATCAACAGGAAGTCAGCTTTAAAATCCACCAGATCCTTTCTGAGGGTTGAGGACTGCTAGGGAGAGATGGGATCCACTTGAAAAAGTGGGTCAAGAGGGGCTTGTCAACAAGCTGACTAACCTGGTGGGCTTTTAAACTATAAATGATGAAGTAGGGAAATAATGATGTGGTTAAGAGAGGTAGCAGTGGACGGGGTTGGAAAGCAAAGGGAGCAGGGTGATGGGGACAAGAGAGACCTCAGAATCAATAAAACAGGATAAAGAAGCATCCACCTTATGAGTATACAAAGCTCTGCAGCCTGGGAAAGAAGCAGGAGGAACCAGAGCTCTGCATGTGGTCACAAAACTACAACATCGTCGGAATAACTGAGATGTTTTAGGACAACTTCTACAACCATGGTGAGCAACAGATGGATACAAGCTCTTCAGGAACAATAGGCAGGGAAGAAAAGGAGGAGGGGTTACCCTCTGTGGGAAGGAGCAGCTTAGATGTGTGGAGGTCTCCTATAGATGGATGGTGGAGAGCCTGTGGGTCACGATCAAAAGAGAGGCCAGTAAGGGAGGCTTCATGATGGGTTGCTGCTACAGATTCCCCAGGCAGGGGGCAGAGACTTCTTTAAACAACTCGAGGATCTTTCTGGTCACAGACTCTGGTTCTCATGGGGGACTTTAACCCTCTTGAAATCTGCTGGAAGGGCAACACATCAGGACACAGTCAACGAGATTTCTGGTGTTTCTCAGGAATAACTTCTCAATACAGGTACTAGATGGAAACACCAAGGATAATGCACAGCTGGATCTGCTAGTTACAGGAAGAACTGTTCAGGGATTACCCAAACATCTCTGGATAATCTGGCAGTTGGCAGTCTTGTTTGTGGCAAACATGAAATCATGGAGCTCAAGATCCTGCGGTAGGCTACTGGATGTCAAGAAACTTAGGTTTATCCAGGAAACTGGCAGCTGAGATCACGTGGGAAGCAGACCCAAAGTGCAAAGTAGCTCAGGAAACTGGCATGTCTTTAAAGACATCCTCCTCCATTCCAGCACCCAGGAAAACAAAGAGACACATCAGGAGACTGGTGTGGCTGAGCAGGGAAACTCGTGATGGCACTTCATTGCAAACAGGCTGTCTATGGAGGTGCAAGAAACTTAGCCCAGGCATGTAGGCATGGTGTTGGAAAAGCCAAAGCTGAGATGGAATTGAGACTTGTAAAGGACATCAAGGACAACAAGGAAGGGTTTCTAACTGATGAAAAAAAGAGTCATCATTTCAGTTTTCTATGCCACCTGCCTCAAATCCACATTAGAACTCACTGGTCAATTAGTATATGGTTTGCCATATGTACAAGGAAGAAACCATTGTTTAACAGTTTACAGATGTCATGAAAGTATTCAGTTGAAGAAACATAAACATCCTTATTGGAAACTTTTACAAATCTTTATTAGTCTTACCAAAGTTAAATCAATGAGCTAAATTAGAGGTTTTCGTATGAGGTCTGCTTTTAATAAAGTTGGGTCTAACTTTGGCTTTAGTTATTTATAAATGCAATTCTTTAATTTTGGGGAGAGGGGAGAGATGAGAAAAGTTGAAGAATAAATCCTCTTTAGAATTCACACTTGTCAGTGGGAGCTAGAATAGTTGTCTGAGGATCTTTTTGATATCTTACTTCAAAATACATTCAGCAAGTTGATAAAATACAGTGTAGCCTCTATGTCAAGTCACTTCCAATTCTGGACTATCTCTTCTTGCCCTCTGAATTTAATTTTAGCTTTTTCGAGAAAGCTTTGTCATTTTAGATGGATTTTTAAAGGGAGTTGATGACTATCCATTTGCTTTCACTTGCAAATCCCAAAGTCAGTTTGTCTTTAAAGCAATATGCACAACTGTGAATAACCAGGACAACAAAAATGATTGCTGAATACTTGTGTGTTATTTCTGCCAATGCTCACTAGGTGGCCTCGACATCGCTGACTTCAGCTTTGTTAAGGTCGCTATTAGCCTCTTCCAAATGGACTTGATATGATACTGCACAGGGAGACTGTCACTACTACTGTCTTTGCATAATACTTGCTGCTTCTCATCGGTTCACATAGTGGTGCCAGTGATTGGGAAAAAAAAAAAAAAAGAGAGAGAAAAACAGACAGTTTTCTTGGGAGGAAGTGTACTTAATTACTGTACCTTCTTACGTTTTGAATGTTTTTCCTTTCTGATTTTTTTTGATTTTTTCTCTTTTTAGCTGGCACCATAATGTTCTTGGGAAAGAAAAATGTCACCAGCAACACTTAGCTAGCCCTCTACAGTAAGACAAGAGCCATTATAGTAAGAGGAAAGGTTATTGGAGTTTTGGGTCGGAGCTCATCACCATTACAGATATATTTAGAGGTTTAAACAAAATAGCATGTTTGGCAAAACACTTCAGAATAGTATTAGTTCCAAGCTACCCCACAAGCAGAACACATCAAAATAAAATTATATAGACAATAATAATACATTTTTTTTTCTTTCTTAGTTTCATTCTCTGGCTTATGGACAAAACTCAGTTGCTTCTGAGATGTTAAACAAAAGACAGCTTTGTTATAACTAAATATATCCCAGATGGATATATGTCTGCATGCACAAAATCCCACACTTGATGCATGGATTTTAAAGGCCAGTATCTCTTTTAGAGATAGTTATTTCAGAAGGGTTTATCATGGAGCTGTACAGCAGTTCCCCACCTGCCTCCAAATTAGATGTACCCACACACTTACAGTCTTGTTCCTGCAGCCCAGTGAGTCTCAGAAAGCTGCGCGTGATGGGGGCTCTGCAGGGCTGTACAGCAGCATGAAGTCCTCTATCATCTCTGAAAATCACAACGGACAAATACTTTAGAAGATGCTGTGTATTGAAAACCTTCAACAGAGCTAAAAGAATATTTATTTTAATCTTTGACAAAATTGTATAAATCCTGAATATTAAGAAACTTTCCAAACCAGACAATACTTAAAATAATGAGCTGGCTTGTTCATCACAAGAAACCTTTAGTTCATAATGAACACTTAGCTACTTTTCTAGAAAATTACTATATGCCTTCTAGGAAGAACTGTCTGCCTGAACAATATACAGCTCACAGCACAGTAAGAAGATGCAAGTTTTAGAAGTAAAAACGGATAAAGACACAATTCACCACGAGGTGGCAAAATGGTGTTTCCAATGTTGCAACACTGGGAGCAAGGTTCGCTGACACTGGTTTTAGAAATGTTGCTTGCCCAAACAGGGATGGTTAGAAGTAAATAATGTGTTGTAATGTTGCAGTGTGTTTCCATTTTCTGGAAAACCACTAGACTATAGGTCTGGTGCCTTACTTCACACTGTTACTGATAGGATTTCTCTTCCTGTGTCACTAGTCCTCAGCAGAAGTCAGCAAACAATCTCTGCTCACTTGCACAGCTTTCCAGCTTTATTTCCAGCTGACATAACAAGCTTGATGAGACAGTTGGTACTAATCACTTACAAACAAAGGCTTGCAGACTACAAGCTTTCTTACATTTTGTCCCATGTCACAGAGTATAAAACGGGAACCAGTCTGAACTCAGCATAACTACACATGTATGAAACAGGTAAGATAGAAGGGACAGATTACTTTCATAGATAGAGCCTAGGTAATATTTTAAAGATGCCATAAAACAAAATATAAAAAGTTTTGATACCACCGGATAGATAATGCAGATTTCTTCTGTTAACTCTGATGGGATCCAGTGCTTTGCGCCGCTGAGCAGCCTCCTCTCCACGAGCTCTGAAGTGTTCAGTACTCCACAGAGACAGGCCTGTAACGTGCAAACAGTGCAAACGTTGCACTGCAGGAAAGTGATAAAACAACTGAAGTTCATATCTAATCTGAATCTCAAACAAAAAGGCATTGTGGCGACATCCTTGAGTATTGTTAAGGACACAGAACTTACTCTTTCCTCTTGGTTTTTAGCTGCTGTGACAATGGAGTGACCTCTCTGCAGAATTTGTCCTGCCAACACCAGTATGGTCCCACCTACTCCTTTCCAGCCTATCCTGTCCACTTCACGTTTCTCTGTTCTCTTCTTCTCAGTTTGTATTGGTCTTGGATCTCTCTTTTATCTGTTCCATGCACTAAATTTGCCCTTATAAACCTTCCTTTTGCTGCAGAGCACCTGGCTTTCTAAAGAAATGCCAGGATTTAATAGACGTGCACACTACAGAACAACGTGCAGACAGAAAACTACTACACCTGTCACAAATCGCCAAAGGCCAAGCACAGCTTGCTTTGCCTCTGAACCTTGTTCCAGTCCCCAGGTTAACACTTCAAGCAAACAGTAGGATCTGAGTTTAGCCCATTCTGCGGGACGCTCCCTGCCTGCCAGTGAGATGACAGGCATGCGGCAGCTGGTACTAACCAGACACAGTCCCAGAGGCAACTTCGGTCCCAGACAGTAAAAACCCTCTGATATCTTGTCTAAACGATCACCATTCTGCTGTATTCTGTCAAATCATCACAGTGTGCTCAAACAAGACAATAAAATGGAGAGTATGCTTTAAATATGCTGTGGTCCCAATGGGCATCCCACAAGAAACACCCTCAGCTCTGCAATGCAGCCTTCCCAGTGATTTCCTGTCGGTCCTGTGCACGCACATCAAGGGTTATATCCCGCCTTTGCTTCATGAAGTCATGAAATGGGGTCACTGATGGATGAACAAATGTAAGTGCTGAAAATTAGGAATAAGAAATCAAGGTGAACTGGTTGGAAAATGGAAAAAAGAACACTGTAAATATTTCTTCTGTACCTGATTCAAATTAGCTGTCAAAAGATTGTAATTTTGCAAATTCTTACCAAGATATCAAAAATATTTTGTTGGCTGACATCTGTGCCCTTGGTTTGTACTAAGAATCTCCTGTAATAACCTTTTTAATTCATATTTGATTCTATCGCTATAGTCTTTGGGGCAAATTCACTTTTTCAATACAGTACAAGATTGTTTCAGTTGTGGAGTGGGGATTGCCTGATGCTGTATATTCTGTTACTGATCAGTACACATCAGTTGATATGCTGTCCCGATTTTGATTTGAGGTAAATCCTCATTAACAGACCATTTTGAACAAAACATTAATGAATCTGAAGGGCATACTCAATAATTTTTTTTCCTTTTTTTTTTTTCCTTATATTTCTGGACTTAACTCCAAAGTTTAAATATACATTTATATAACAGAGAAGTAAGACATGTGTTTGGTCTTCTTGTGAAGACAAGTCAGAGGACAGGACACAGGTTAGTAACATTCAGCTTCTGTTTTGATAAATGCACGTCATTTTTACAGAAATACATGTTATAGAGTCCGCGGTTCAAATTTGATATTCATCTACAATTGTTTCCGAGAAGACAAACAGTTTACATGATTGTGGCATGGTAAGTAAATAATTTTCAGCATATTTTCCACACTTGCTAGTATATTTCTGCCAGTATGTTTCCAAGAAACAAATGGGAAAACAACCCAAATGCTGATAAAACTCAACTAGCCCCAGGCAGGCTGTGTCCCAGGAACAGAAGAATTGATGTTATTTGTGGAGTACTTACATTACAGAAAATCGAGGGATTGAGGGTGCAGTAAAGACTGCGCTGACAAATACAGAGCTAAATCAGTCAATATTATTGCACATATTTAGGCTAAAAAGTCACATTTATAATCTAGTAGAACCCTCCTAATTAGGATAAGCTAATGGAGAGTATTCTCCCTTGAGTAGGCATACTGAATAACAGACTACTTTTTAAAATGTCTGTGAGATGACAATGTAAATGAAATAAAGTACTGACCTGCCTAAAAATAATATTCACAACATTATGACTTAGCCTGATATTTTTCTCTTTCTTCTAATCACAGTCAGGCAATATCATTATAAAGGCTGCAGACTGAAAATGCAGGTTTCTTTCCTATTTGGCATCTAGCCTAACATCAGCTGACCTCTTGGCACCAGCAGAACACGTGCATTAAACTGAAATTATGTTAATGATAGAGAACAGTGGTTGTGATCTACTCTGGGCACTTCACTGTCTGATGTAATGCATCACGGCTATCATTAGGTGATATGTGTAGAAGTTGTCTGAGCTTTAGCCCTCTGTCAGGGCAAGTCTACAGAATCCAGCCATGACTAAACTGCGGGTGGTTGTCTGAGCCTCGGAGGCGATGGGGTTCCAGCTCTTGTTGCCAAAACTGGAGCTGTCAGCCTGACAGCAACCATACGCAGTTTTCAGCAGAATCAATTAGTACAGGCTTGGTCAGAAGGATTAAGAAAGAATCCTGAAGTCACAAATCCAGTGAACAGCAGAGCTGAGACCCAGCAGCCTAAAAGCTTCCCCTTAGGCTGCTCTGCCTGTTGTGTGCCACGACGTGTCACATGTAGGCACAGTAGTGCACAACCTGGTTGCCACTCTAACAGCACATCAGCTTCTGCAGACTTCCCATGCTGTCTGAAAGTTACTCCGACTCTGAATTATCACCCCGAATCATTTTAATAGATATACTCGTGCTTATCACTATATGCAAGCAGCTAATGTAATGCTGCAGGCGACGACGAAATATTGTCCCTTAGTGTTTTATGAAACAGTCGAATGCTTTCAAAAATTGAAATGACAGAATATATGATAGTGCGCCATTTCATACTTATTTTTGGAGTAAGCATTCCAACAGGAGTTATTATTTATTCATCGAAAATAAGTCAAGTTGCTTAGACATATCACGGACACAGCATTTCTTACCAAACTGATAGAAATCATAAGCAATGGCAGCTGTCAGTTTATGCCAAACCCCAAGGTCACATGCAGAACCTTTAGCTGATCATGTTAGTTTACTGTAAACCAAACACACCTCACAGGCCACACCTTGTGAAGGTGTTTGGGCTGCAAAGCTGTTGTAGCCTATCACAACAGGATCTCTGGATTCCTCGTCCTTGTGACTGAAGTGGACCATTATCAAAAAAATTAACATTAACTCGGATACTTGGGATGAGACTTTCAGAGGAATCTGATCTATTCACACATTTCTGTACTAATTAGAATTGCTTTGATCAAATGAGTTGCTGTTTTTTGTTTGTTTGTTTGTTTGTTTGTTTTTAATAGAGCTTGCCAAACATTGTTCATTTGACAAAACCATTTTACATTTATAGAGGAAGCCAATGACCTATAAATATAATGCATGAGAAAAGAAAGTCAAGCAGTCTTGAATTTTCCATTCTACTGCTCGTAGCATTCCAGACTAGGCACACATCATGCTTTGGATACAAACATATAAATCTGACACAAACTTTAAAACATTCATAGTCTGACAGATCAGGCATCTTGAATTTATTTTATTTCCATAGTTTGCTTGTGGAGTTGATACTCCCTGAAATTACATACACATGCATTCACATGCATTCATACAAAACACAGAAGCCTGATGCCTGGCCACCCTGCAGCCAAAGACTGTATGTTGCCATAATTCTGGTGCAGACCTACAGAGTTTACACAGCCTTGCCTGGGAAGTCTCAGCATTCAGTCGTGCCTCTTGCTCTAAGCGCACCCAACTAATACTGTTCGTAGAGGATATATGAAAACATGGGATAGAGTCAGCTACTCCAGCTGTATTAAGAGTTTTCATGCTCTTTCAGATGAGCAGTGAGGTGCAATCAGCACTAACTTCATTTCCCAGACAACTCCTTTTTCTCCCTGTGGGGCTAGAAGCTTGAACAATGCCAAGTGTAAAAGAATATCAGCTCGCTCTTTCTCTGTAGCCACAATGAAATAAAGACTATGTTCTCAGTTCTACTCTTCATGTACGCATTTAGTTCACAGAAGAAATACAACATTTTCTATACTGTAAAGCTGCAACATTTCTTTGGGCATGCTGTCAAGATCATCTATTTAAACTACTGTCAGCCACTGTTACAAGCTACACAATATGCCCGTTGTTTCCATTCGATAGTTTGCTGTGTGCGATAAATAAGAGTGCACAGAGGAAGTAAAGATGCAATTGTGTTTCATCTTGCACAGTTAAATGGGATGAATTATTTCTGTTTTCAGTTTTCTCCTTACACTTTATATTATGGAATTATTTATCTCAAAGCTTTCTATCAAAATACATAGTGCCAAAATCACAGTTGGTATAAAACAGCATTACTGTACTTATATCAGTGGAGTCCTGTTTATTTGTACATAGTTTAGTTGATAATTTCCTCATACAGTTATTGTGTCTAGACATTGGCATCCATAGCTCAATGCCATTGAAATATTCTAGAACACAACCACTGCATATAAGGAAAATTGCAAAACACTTTGACATTAGGTTATCTTGATTTTCTTTTTTTTTTTTTTTTTCGGTGGAAACACAAGTATTTCAATACAGAAGGTAATCTCTCCACTTCTGGGGTGTATGACAGCATTTTATAAAAAAAAAAATCATTACACTACAAACTCATTTACTTCATTACAATGATGTATATAAATCTATTGTTTTACTACTTTTATTGTTTTACTTGTTAGATTCTATGCATTAGATTATATTGATTCTATGCAGTCCTATATTTCAGCTTCCCTCACTGAGGTACTTTTTCAACCAATTTCCCTGTCACTCAGGTTAGGTGGGATTCATCTCTTCTAGCTCTTATCATCTGAAAGGGGCAATAATCTAGACTAGTCATGTAGGTTTCCTTTGTAATCAGTGTAAATGGACTGATAAACCTAGAGGGTGACTCATCTAATCCTAAAACAGTTGAACACAACAGGAGACAAATTGCCTTTCAGAAGTGTCTATCTTTCCCATTGCTTACTAAGGAGGTAACACTGACCAGGTAATTTGCTTAGATTAGACGCCTAATTTCTAGATAGCTAAAATCAGAAGAAACAAGTTATTCATTAGTGATGGGAGCACAGTTTGGAGGTAGCCGATCACTGTGGCAGCAGAGATACCAGCATGAACTGTAAACCCATCCTTGGTGAAGAGAAGGTTGCCATGTGGAAATCTCCACGGTGCTCTCTCTGGACTCTTATGGTCCCAAGAACAGGTCACAGAACTAGCCATGTGCTGCTGCAACTTCTAGTGGGCCACAAAGGAATAGAGGTCAGAGAGAAGGAAAGTGCAGGCTGAGATAGACAGATAGAGAATCATAGAATGGTTTGGGTTGGAAGGGACCTTAAAGATCATCTAGTTCCAACCCCCTGCCATGGGCAGGGATGCCATTCACTAGATCAGGTTGCCCAGGGCCCCATCCAATCTGGCCTTGAACACCTCCAGGGATGGGGCATCCACAACTTCTCTGGGCAGCCTGTTCCAGTGCCTCACCAACCTCTGAGTAAAGAACTTCCTCCTAACATCCAATCTAAATCTGCCCTCTTTTAGTTTAAAGCCATTACCCCTTGTCCTATCACTACATGCCCTTGTAAAAAGACTCTCTAGCTTTCTTGTATGCCTCCTTTAGGTACTGGAAACCTGCTATAAGGGCTCCCTGGAGCCTTCTCTTCTCCAGGCTGAATAATCCCAACTCTCTCAGAGCCTGTCTTCATAGGAGAAGTGCTCCAGCCTCCTGATCATCCTCGTGGCCCTCCTCTGGACCCACTCCAACAAGTCCATGTCAGCCTTATGTTGGAGTCCCCCAGAGCTGAACGCAGTTCTCCAGGTGGAGTCTCATGAGAGTGGAATAGAGGGGCAGAATCACTTCAGTCAACCTGCTGGTCATGATTTTTTTGATGCCAACGAGGATACTTCTGGTTGGAAATGTGAAGGCTGGGGGCAATCTCAGCTGCAGTGACCATGAGATGTTGGAGTTGAAGATCCTGTGCGGAGGAAGCCAGGCAAGAAGTAGCATTGCAACCCTGGATTTCAAGAGAGCTAACTTTGATCTCTTCAGGGACCTAATTGGAGGAATCCCTTGGGCCAGGGCCCTAGAGGGGAAGGGAGTCCAGGAGAGTTGGCTAATATTCAAGCACCACTTCCTCCAAGCTCAGGATCAGTGCATCCCTACAAGAAAGAAGCCAAGAAAGGGGGGCAGGAGGCCTGCATAGATGGGCAAGGAGCTCTTGAGAAAACCTAAACAGAAGAAGAAAGCATATATAACGTGGAAGAAGGGACAGACCACTTGGGAGGAATATAGGAACATTGTCAGAGAATGCAGGGATGCAATAAGGAAGGCCAAGGCCTGGCTGAAATTAAATTTAGCAAGAGATGTCAGGGACAACAAGAAGGGCTTCTTCAAATACATCAGCAGCAAAAGGAAGACTAGTGAAGATGTGGGAGCCCTGCTAAATGGGTGGGTGCCTTGGTGACAGAGGATACAGAGAAGGCGGAGTTACTAAATGCCTTCTTTGCTTCAGTCTTCACTGCTAAGGCTAGTCCCCCGGAACTACAGAGCCTGGGGACAAGAAAGAAAATCTAGAGAGAGGAAGATTTTCCCCTGGTTGAAGAGGATTGGGTTAGAGGTTATTTAGGCAAACTAGACACTCACAAATCTACGGGCCCTGATGGGATTCACCCAAGGGTGCTGAGGGAACTGGCGGGCATTATTGCTAAACCATTCTCTATCATCTTTGAAAGGTCTTGGAGAACAGGAGAGGTGCTGGAGGACTGGAAGAAAGCCAACATCACTCCAGTCTTCAAAAAGCGCAAGAAGGAGGACCCAGGAAACTACAGGCCACTTAGCCTCGCCTCCATCCCTGGAAAGGTGATAGAGCAGCTCATCCTGGAGGCCATCTCTGAGCATGTGGAGGAAAAGAAGGTGATCAGGAGCAGTCAGCATGGATTCACCAAGGGGAAGCCATGTTTAACCAACCTGATGGTCTTCTATGATGAGATGACTGGCT
>VXAL01018556.1:16849-75515 GCA_013399475.1 Chauna torquata
GGGGTTGTTTTTTATTTTTTTGGTCTGTTCTGTTAACTTTAAAAACAGTATAATGCATAACGCATCAATTATAAAACTTTCTGATTTTTAACCTTTTGATTTGGAGACGGGTAGGAAGAACGAAGCAAGTGCACAGAAACATCAAACTGAGGTCTTTGCACACTCACAGGTTCCTTGAACTGTCACCCTGAGTTACGGTATCCAGTATTTCAGCTTCTATGGCATAGAAACAGCATATACATAGACCAGGCGTGTACACCATAACAGGTGACTAAAAAGGACTCTTTGCTTCAGTTACAGGGTTGCAGATAGATATTTTTCCCCTATTTTCATTGTCAATTTAATTCCACTCTTTATTTTATCCAGTCAGAACCAGAAGAATCAAATCATTTGTACTGGAAATCACACGGCATCCAACTTTACCCAACTTTCACCAACCACTGAAAATTGGTTTTCAGAGCTATTATTCTACTTGGACAAATCCCTTTGAAATCGATGGGATTTTGAGAGTAGATTGACTGACAGACAGAGGCCCTCAATAGGGATAGCAAATTTCAAATACAGATTAAATGCACAAACATAAGTCACAAGATGAGCAATGTTAAATACTCTATATCAGGCATGTTTTTTTCATGTATCAATTATGCTTCAAAATCAATTAAAAGAAAAAACTGTCTTCTATAAATAGGCAACAGCTGCGTTTGCTGTCTAAGCCGTCTCTCTCATTTGGCTGAACTGAACTGCAGCTCAGATCACATTGTACAAACACAGATGGG
Organism: Chauna torquata; assembly: GCA_013399475.1. Taxonomy (NCBI): domain Eukaryota; kingdom Metazoa; phylum Chordata; class Aves; order Anseriformes; family Anhimidae; genus Chauna; species Chauna torquata. Next base: position 17,626 of record VXAL01018556.1, read on the forward strand.
TCACAGAACCTCACCTTGTAACTCCTTGCCATGAGGTGGTTTCTGATAGTTATCAGTTTAAGCCTCCAGAAAGCCGCTGTGATGCTGGTTGCCGGACACAGCACAGCTTTGAATAGCAACTCTGGATCAGCAGGGCTGGGGGAAGAGGCATCTCCAGCCTTTCAGCTTGTCTTGCAATGAGAGCAGTGGATAAGGAAACTCAGCAGGGGAGAAGTAAGCTCTACACTGACAGAAGACTGGTTTCATCCACACCTTGCTGTCACAGTGCCTCTGTGATATCCCAAATACCAAATAGTGTCCCAGCAACACTGTTTCTCCTGGGTGTCCTGAGTGCTGTCCAGCAGGGATGCAAAAAAAATGTCTTGCTGGGAGGTTAGCTCTGGCAACATGGACAACCAATGCCAGCAACAAACCTTCCTCAGCCAACTGAGGTCAGCCAATGCATGACCTGCATGGCCACATGGAAGGCCATGCCCTAGTGACCCACTCATGGATAACTTGGAGCTAATAGGGACATACCCAAATTCCTCAGACCCTAATCAATGGTCCTCTGGGGCGACCAGTCTTCTGCAATGTCCCAGCTGGAAAGCCTACCATGTTCTTGCACGTATTGAAAAATACAAAGTAAGCTGTATTGTAACCATCTCCATCCAGGTGGGAATTCTCATTTTATTGGAATGGGAATAGAGATCACACAGCTAGGTGACAACTGATGTGCAGCTTAGTTTTTACAAGTAGGAAGAAGCCAATTTTGCAAGCAGCAGCATATTTGTTTTAATCTTTTCATTAATAAAACACTGAGATCAATGAGGAATAGTTTCTTACACATACAATCTTCATGGTTATTTATGGTGGACAAGAAAGTGTGCATCTTCATATGTTTATCCCACCCAGGTACATTACATCTCTAGAGTATTCCCCAAGGATATGTCAAGTTACACAAATGTTGCATAACTGCACAAAGGCTCCAGTTATGGCAATGGTTGACTTGTGGATGCCAGCCTGCTGTGCCTTGATCTGCAGTTAGCATTTTTTCCAAGCTCCAGGTAGACAGGACTTACCAATCTCCTGATGAGGGTGAAGTCTGCCCTACCAGACCTGATGCAAACTCCTGACAGTACAATGAAAATAGCCACTCGTTTCTTGTAAATAGTGGACATGTTTTGTTCACCTGAGTTGAAATAACCCCATGATGCCACCAAGGGAGCAAATGATGTACATCCATATCTTTGTAGCCTTTAGAAGTGTGGATGCAGGGACATTGCCCCTGCCATCTAGTCAATCCCTGTGAATTTCAGAGAACGTCTCATCCCAGACCGTGGCTGGTGGGGAGCTGAGCCAGCTGGGGCTTTCGCTTTGCCTGAGCTTTGGAGTATGTTATGAGATCAATGGAGACAACTGGCACATGCCAGTAGGAGTGTATGATAGTTGTATGGTAGTACATACATACAGGAATTGCACATGGAACAGGGAGGATGAAAGATAAGTGCTATGGCAAGGCTTGTGGATAAGAAGCATCCTCAAGAGCACCTGGAAGTGAGTATGCCTTAAGCTTTCTGCAAGCATACTGGCAGCCTGCAGTGCAAATTGTGATGAGGATTCCTACTGCCGGCCTCAGGGAGCAACGTAACACTGCATGGTTCCCGGGACACTCCCACTTGCATAAGAGCTTTGCTCCAACAGATTAAGGCACTTCATGATCACAGAGCATTGGTATCACAGAACATTTCATTCAGCATAACCAAGGAGAAGTGCCATAATAAGCACTCATATAAGAAAAGAGTTTCTCTAACAAGCTGACCAGATCTCCCTTAGATGGTTGGGGCCTGATTCATCACTCTGTTGCACTACGTTTGTAACAGATTAGCTTTAATTTAAAACAATTTAATTCCATGTGGAAAACCAGTGCAATGCAGAAATAAATCAAGTGCACTATATTTACATAAACTGATATCCTCAGCCAATGAAAACTGGAGTGGTTCTGCTGAAGTCAATGGAGTCGTACTGATTTACACTAGCTCAAGCTCCACTCCAATATTTTAGAAATAGTAGTCTAAAGCCTCAGATAATGTATGCTAAAACAACTCCATCAAAATCGTACACCAACTGAGGATCTGACCTTTTATTGAAAGGAGTATGCTAGAATTCCCCTTCAGTTTGTCTAAAACATTGAAAAACAGTAACCAGGTTGTTGATTGGTATGCAGCTTACCCAGAGGCACAGTAGTTCAGATGCTGCGTGCTATGTGGCTGCATTTTGTATATGTTTGTATCTAGCAACACTGCAAAAGTATTTCAGAGCAGTGACAGAATCAGTATTAAGGAGGTAAACCTGCCCTATGGCAATCCTTCATCATGCATCTCTCACTTTGCCAAATTTCAGAGTGAATATTGCATATGGATTTTGCCCTCTGGAGCACGAGGTCCCTTTTTTTTTTTTTTTTTTTTCCTGTAGCTTCAGTAAGTATTTCTTATAGCTCAGGTGCTTAAAAAGGGGTAGGGAAAAAGAAATGCGCAGATATGAAATTGAAGGCTCAGTGAATTTCACAAGCTCTTGGCATTTTTCAAGGTTTCTTGGTTTAACTTAGATTCTGAGGAGAATACATTTTACGTAATAAGAGGAAGCACAATATTTTTTCAAACTCTAGGTGAGCTGCATTTGCAGAGATGGAAAAATTAAATATCAACCATCCATCCCATTTTTCTCCACTCTGTACTACTCTTTAAATCTCAATGTGTTATGATGACTGTTATTACTGGATTAGTGCATAGTCTCTAACTATGCATTAGACACTTTAAAGAAATCATAGCCATGTTCAGAAGTAGCATACAATCTCATGCATACTATCTGCAAATGCTTATGCATGGGGATAAATTCAGATGATTGAGTTCAGTTATTTTGAACTCAATGGGATTACTTATGTGAGTAAATTAACTCATAAATTAAAGGCACTTGCAGAATTAAATTTTGAATTTAATCTGAAAAGTAAAATGTTGACCTCCTAAAGTTTAAGAAAGGATTTGAGAACATTGATTTTGGTGGTAAGCTTACCTGAAAGGCAACAACAGATGGGCAGGTCCAGGTGATGGAAATGTTAAATAAATTAAATGAAAAGGATAAGAAGGTAAATTCAGTTGTTCATCTGAGGCAGATGATTTTTATGATGATCCAGTTAAATCCAGTTAAATGGTCTATCACTTGTTCTTCTCAAGGAAATATATATTTCTACGAAATAATGGGAGAAAATAAAGAAGTCAGAAGAGTAAGGGTTTTCTTGTGCACCATACAATACAGGGATTTCTAACAATCAGTAAGAAGTCAATACCAATTGAACCAGTGCAGGGAAGCTATTGTAAGGATAAGGAGGCATCACTAAAATGACTTAATCATGAGTAATTACAGTAATGACCTTGCTTACATATGTCAGGGAAATCTGAGTCAGTCTACTGGTTTCAGTCAAACAGTACTGATTACGTACCAAAGGAGCAACCCCAATTGAATCCTTTCAATTTTTTCATGTTTTTGTGGGACACATTTGAATGATTGTTTTCATACTTAAAATCTTCAATGAGTTTGAAACCAGAGTTGACAGGATAGAGTTAGATGATTTTGGAAGGATTAGTAACGCAGACCTTATTTTGATCCCATAAAATTTCAGAAAGTTAAAAATCTGCTCTAGTATCTTTCTTTTTTCTCAGGAGAAGTAGATGAGGCATTAAAATCTCTGAAACTGGTGAATGCCTGTCTTGTCTATCACAGTCAAATTTGGCATATCTACCATTCATGCCTGAGCGTAAGCTGGTAGCAATTTTATCTGTATTGTACCTGTATAATACAAAATTATGATTGCTGCATGTTGCATTCCAACTTACCTTTATTCAGCAAGATGCAACGTCTGGTCATACTATGCATTAACTGGTACAAAATGATACTGCTGGAAGGTACGTTGCCTCTCCCCTCGCAAAGATCCAGTCCCCCATAAGCTATATCAAATGCCTTATGCCTGATACTTTGGCATACAGATGGATTCTAGTAGCAGCTTGGAATCCATCTACTAATCAAGTTGTATTAGCCACAAGAGGTGTTTGCAGTAGGCTCTGCTGAACACTATAAATGGTCACAGCAGTGGGAATAGAAACGGAAGGAGCATCTTCAGAAAGAAAAGAGGAAGCTTAGGAACAGCAAACAAAATTGCTGTAATATGCACATTTCTGAATGATTTCATTCTCTGGCTTTTTTTTTTTTTTTTTAAACAGTGCTTGTCTCTATATTTTTCTTTCTGCTCACTCTCCATTTAGTGTCACCATAGCTTTAATCTCATTGTTCCTCTCTGGTCTTTAAAGCTTTCCCAAACACATTGTAAATCAAAAGAAGTACATGCTGAATTTCTGTACTCTTCAAGCCCACAAAACACTAAGTACAGATTTGAAATTATGAATAAATTGGGATAGGCTCCAGTCTTGAGTCCAGTCCCACTCTAACTCCTTTGGCAACAGAAATTTTCTATTAAGAACAGGAATATGTTCCTAATGATTTGCTGGAAGCATGCTATTAACACCAATGGGTCACTGATGATCAAGAGCTCTTACATTTCCCGAACATCAACAGAAGGCTTCACCTAGAAGGAACATGCTTCTTCCCTGGTTAAACAGCTAGGGGAGACAGCCTTGTGACTCATGTCTTAGCATAACTGTCGTGTGCTGTCTGACCTCATGCTGTGGTTTTTGGTGGGGAAAAAACATTCTTCTCCCTTCCCCTCCCAACCCATCCAAAAAAAAGACCAGCTATGTATAAACTAACGCCCCCAAAACTCAATGTTCTGATGAATCAAGGAAGGAAAATAGGAAAAAAAAATCAATAGATTGAAATACAAAAGTAAAATTCTCTTTGTTCTCAGTTCTGTGGGTGCAGGTGTGTCTATTAGAAAATAATCCCCAATTGTTCTCTTCTTTGACAGGCTGATATGTGTGAGGATTTAGACTGGGGAGAATGAAAATGTCACACATACCTTTAGGCTTTTTCTGTATAGCTGAGTTTGATGTGATTTGATGGCTCACAGGGCTGGTTTAGAATTACCATAGTCATGCTCAATACCTGACCTGCCAAGGACTTGGTGGTAGCCCAAAAGTACGAAGTATTCTGTATACTCTTTCTTTTGTTGTCGTCTGTCACCTTGGAACATGTAGAAGAAAGTACAGCTGAAGAAATTTAAGAAAATGTTTATTTACTTATGATTTCTATAGGATATTTATTAAATATCAGAAAGCAAATAAAAAAATAGAACTTTACTTAGCAAGCAAAAAAAAAAAAAAGTGAGGTGGAATTTATTGACACAGCTAAGATGGCTGGTTTATATTGATAGGCACAGACCTATTTGATTTTTGTTCTTAATAAGTGTCACCAGTTTACTTAGGAAATGCAGGTTAGGAAAGTATTCTTCCTGGGACAAACAAATGAGTGGTTATTGCTTTTCCCATTTTTAGTTTACTAGACTGAAAGTATGCCTCACATACCTGACCAGTAGAAGAAAAAAAAAAATCTTTAACCTAATAAGCCCTAGCTTTGTATTTGTATTTAATTATAACTGGCCAGATTTTGAATCTTATTCATATCATGTCATGCCTCTAGCACAAACCAGAGCTCCAGTCCTGCAAACATATGCCCTTGCCTCACTTTACTTAACCTCACATATGCTTAAATTTATACAGATTATTTGTGCCATTGAGTACAATTTTTGGAGAGTAAAATTAAGCATATTCACCGGTACTTTGGGGACCAGGGATTCCTGAGAATGAGTCCAAGAATGATTTATAAAGTGAATGTAAGATATCTAAAAAGTGGAATGGTATTTTTAGAAAAACATGCCTGAGCTATTGTGCAAAAGGCAGGCTCACGTAATCTTATCTCACAAAGCATTGCTGACAAAGATCATCCAACAACATTAGGTGGAAGAGGCTGCAGGGATGAAGTGCTGTGATTACAAAAAGAAGAAGAGGGAGAAAGAGAAAAAGATGGGACAAATCAAAAGTGTTGTGTTTGGCAAATTGTTTGGAAGCAAACCATCTTTTTCTTACTGTCACTGCTGGAAAAAATGCAAGATGCTTTCATCTGTAATGGTGTTTTCAAGTCTGCAAAAAAATATTTCCCCATACAGTTGCCAAAATTATTACTTAGGAAGGAAATTGAGGAAACAGCAATAATGTAATTATAACTGTTCACTCTGCACTGACAAATAATGACTATCTAATTGCCATCACTGAGTTTGAACAGAGCAGAGGATTTTTAAACAAAGACTAACTTCCTTACCAGTGAATGCTGGCCTTGCAAGCCTACTTGCTGTTCCCCACTCCACACTCTAGGGCCATAGCCAGATGATGTATTTATGCACAGCCTGTTTGCACAACTGGAGGTGCTGAGCTGTGAAAAATTACAGATAAACATTTGGGTGTTTAAATTATGGACATCTCCTCTAAGGTACCTTAGACATAGTTAACTTTGCGTGAGATGATTTTCAAAGCTACAGAGAGCTTCTTCCAAAAATCTGGGGGAGTCAAGTGTTTTCTTCCTATTTCTGCCTTTTTTTTTCCTGTTTGGGACAACAGATTATATTCTGCCAAGACAGTTTACCTGGAGAGACACGTCCTTTCCCAAGGTTTATTACCTCCCCTTAGGTAAGCAGTAGCCAAAAGCTTTTAGAATCCAAGGGTTATTTGGGGATTAGTATGAAATGAATCTATATCTCTGAGCCAAATCCTACAAGATAGCTATCCATAAAGTAAAATTCTTTGTTTCTGAATATTCTTCAGGAACTGATGTACAGACCTTACTAAAAACAGATAAATAAGTAAAATTCTGCCTTTTCCAGCAGTCACTATGTGGTCATTGCTTTCAGGAACCAACCAGCCCACAACCAGCAGACAAAGAAATGTGTCATCATTAATAACATTAAAACAACTTTGTGGGCAGGTTCACTTCTAACTTTTTCCTGTTACTAGAGCTTTTAGAGCCTGCTTATCATCCCTGCTTTCTTTTCCACTTAGGGCGAGTAGTGGTCCTTAAAAGTCTTCAAAAATTGATAACTAAAATGCTTAAAATATCAGAAAGGGGAAGGGGAANAAGGAAAGGAAAGGAAAGGAAAGGAAAGGAAAGGAAAGGAAAGGAAAGGAAAGGAAAGGAAAGGAAAGGAAAGGAAAGGAAAGGAAAGGAAAGGAAAGGAAAGGAAAGGAAAGGAAAGGAAAGGAAAGGAAAGGAAAGGAAAAGTTCATATTGTTTATGGAGTAACCTCATTATGAATTTTGTTGTTCAGATAGGGGCATTTGTCTTTAAAAGGCCTCGTCCCATTCATTTCAGCATTACTCACTTTCCCCTCCACAGTCTCTTAGATCATGTGATATTTCACACTTAACAATGAAAATTGTACTGCACAGCACATTAAGTTGTTTATTTTCTATTAGGTGGCATTGCTTCTCTTTCAGCTGTGAAATGTTGCACTCTATTTCCTCCCATGGATGGAATAGATGCCACTAGGAAGAAAATATTGACTCTTATCTCTGCAAATATGTTTCAAAATATTGTGCCTTTGACAAACATACAGATGAATTAAATGTTCCTGACAGAGAAAACTACAAACTCAATGCTGCAAATATTTACTAAAACGTGAAGTTTTATTTTTACGCTTGTGCTTAACACGCACTATGAAATGGTTGCAAAACTGGCCTGAAAGCTTATGCATTTGGAAAGAGTACACTAAATATCTACCGCTACTGACGTTATGCCAACAAGGAGCATAACGGTCAGAGCAGACAAACTTGTTGGCAGTTTACTAAACCGCTGAGAAAGCCTGTTGACAATGCAGTGAGAAAGAAACTATTGTACTATTGGATGTATTGTGACCGTTGTATGGCTAAGCAGAAAAAGTCCATAGCCAACAGTGTAACAAACTTCTTGGAAATTATATCTGATGGTACCAAATTAATTCTGTTCTTAGTTTTTAAACGTATTGGTCAAAAAGAGTCTCAAAGTGAAATCATACTTCTGGCTATTGCTTCTTGACTGACTCTATAATTAGAAGTCTATTGGAATCGATTACACTAGTGGAAGTAGCAGGAATGATACCAAAATTTGGTCTTGCCAGAAATTCGAGGTACACTTGGCATGGCTGAGATAGCTAAATGGTTCAAATACGACAATCTTCATTAATCACCAGTTTTAAAATCTTGCCACACCCCCCTGATTCTGATACTTTCTTTTAACCTACTGATTTATGTTAAAATGATTGTTTGCGGAAAATGCTGAGCATTAGCTTCTACAAGTTATTTCAAGTATCTTGTGAAGACTGGCACTAAATGGAAAAGAAGTTTACTATGAATTTTGACTTAATGAAAGATGGCTTTCAAAGTAGAAACAAAACAGGGTTTGTATGGGTGGTTCTGTCTTACAATTGTTTATACTGACATTTTTTCAATGTATTTACATGGGGTAATAAAAATGAAACTTGACTTGCTGCAGTGTTCAATTTTGATTAAAGAGATTGTGATTGTCATGAAATAGGAGTAACCCAAAATTGAAATGACCCTTTCAATAGACTGTGACTCTTCAGATAAAGATGGCTTTTTTTTTGCATCACTTTTCTCTCTAAATCTCAGCATTTTATTGTTGGCCTACATAAAGTGGCCTCCTCTGAGTAAAGCAATGCCTACATTTACTTATTGGTGATCTGTAATGAAGGAGCTTTTTCACAAATTCTTTTCCCATTATAGAACTGACCAGATAATAAAAATTCCATTTCACAACAAATTTTGAGCTTTTTAACATCTGTTTTCCTTCCTGACTCTAATAAAAATCAATTCTGCAAACATTTTCAGAAAAAAAATGTTGTTATTCAAACCATCATCTTGACTCATTGCTTGAAAGTTCTGTGCTTCTTTATCTGTAACTTTATTTTGAAATGACACACACAAAAAAAGAAAAATCACAAAATGTTCAGATAAAATCCCCTTTAATATAACTATGTGGTTATAAACTTTATATTGCTGTTCTTTCCCTACCCTCCCCTTCAACCCAAGAAAAAATGCAAATGTTCTCCTGAGGAACAGCTGGACAGAATTTTGGGGTGAAGTGTTTAATTCTAGTAAAAGGTTGATTATTGAACATGGAAACTTTGATAGTGAGCAGAACAATAAATCTTTTTTATTTTATGACAAATCTGTATGTATAGGCCAGCTTAATTGAAGATCCTCCAGATTTTAAGCTAATTTCCTTGACACAAAATGTGCCTCAGAATTTGATACAGAGGTCAGTCCTGTTTAATGTCTTCATTAACAACCTGGATGATGGGACAAAGTATGCTTTCAGCAAGTTTGCAGACGACTCAAAACTGGGAGCAGTGTCTGATACACCAGAGGGTCATGCTGCCATCCAGAGGGACATCGATGGGTTGATGGGCTGGAGAAGTGGGCTGACTGGAATCTCATGATGCTCAACAAAAGGAAATGCAGAGTCCTGCCTCTGGAGAGGAATAACCCCAGGCACCAGGACAGACTTGGGGCAGGAAGGCTTGAAAGCAACTTTGAAGAAAAAGCCCTGAGACTCCTGATGGACCCTAAGTTGACCATGAGCCAATGAGGTGTTCTACTGGCAAAGAAGGTAGCCTCCTGTACTCCATTAGGAGGACTGTTGCCAGCAGGTCAAGATAGAGGATCCTTCCCCTCTACTCGGCACTGGTGAGACACATTTGGAAGTCTGAGTCCAGGTCTGGGCTACCCAGTACAAGATAAACATGGAGCTGCTGGAGAGAGTCCAGTGAAGGGCTGCTAAGATGATTAAGGAACTGGAGCATCCTTCCTATAAGGAAGGTCTGAGAGAGCTGGGACTGTTCAGCCTGGAGAAGAGAAGGCTCGGGGGGATCCTGTCAATATGCATAAATATCTGATGGAGGCAAATAAACAGGACAGAGCCAGACTCATTACAGTGGTGTCCAATAACAAGACAAGAGGCAAAAGGAACAAAATGAAAAACAGGAAATTCGATTTAACCATAAGAAGAAACTTTTTCACTCAAAGGATGGTTGAACACTGGAACAGGTTGCTCAGAGAAGTTGTGGACTCTACATCCTTGGAGATATTCAAACACTGACTAGACACAGTCCTGAGCGGCCTGCTTTAAGTAATCCTGCATTGAGCAGGGAGCATGTACTAGATGATCTCCAAAGATCTCACCCAGCCTGAAGCATTGATTTATTCCATGAAAATGAAACAGGTTGTGTGTCAAATGCAATGTCAACTGCATTACTCTGTGAATGTCTCCCAACAAAATTAAAGCCTGCAAAAACAGGCCATCTTTCTTTTAATATTTGACTTTCTTCTATTTTCCATTCTGATCTTCAGAACTGTATTCTTTGCTGGAGCTTCGGTTTATGAGTGTGACCTCCTGTGAATTAAGAGGACATGCTTTCCTCTGGTGACAGTGTTATTTAGACTTTTTCAATTAGCTTACCTGTTGCTTCTAACTCTGCAATATCAGCAAACAAAAATATTTAGAAGGGAGCCAAGGCTAGGCCCTTTTGCTCATCTCACTTTTAGGCAATCAGTTTACCCAGGAGCTGTCTTCTGAAATCAATCCATTGGTTTTACAAAGCATATGCAACCTCAGAACTGTTTCACAGAATCACAGAATCATAGAATGGTTTGGGTTGGAAGAGACCTTAGAGATCATCTAGTTCCAACCTCCCTGCCATGGGCAGGGATGCCACCCACTAGATCAGGTTGCCCAGGGCCCCATCCAACCTGGCCTTGAACACTTCCAGGGATGGGACATCCACAACTTCCCTAGGCAACCTGTTCCAGTGCCTTACCACCCTCTGAGTGAAGAATTTCCTCCTAACATCGAATCTAACTCTACCTTCTTTTCATTTAAAACCATTCCCCCTTGTTGTATCATTATCTGCCCATGTTAAAAGTCACTCTCCATCTTTTTTATAAGCCCCCTTGAAGTACTGAAAGGCTGCAATGAGGTCTCGCTGAAGCCTTCTCTTCTCCAGGCTGAACATCCCCAGCTCTCTCAGCCTTTCTTCATGGGAGAGGTGCTCCAGCCCTCTCTTCATCCTCATGGCCCTCCTCTGGACCCATTCCAACAGTTCCACACCCTTCTTGTGCTGGGGGCCCCAGGCCTGGATGCAGGACTCCAAGTGAGGCCTCACGAGGACAGAGCAGAGGGGGACAATCACCTCCCTCGACCTGCTGCCCACGCCTCTGTTGATGCAGCCCAGGATGCAGTTGGCCTTCTGGGCTGCAAGCGCACACTGCTGGCTCATGCTGAGTTTTTTGTCCACCACAACCCCCAAGTCCTTCTCCACAGGGCTGCTCTCAATGAGTTCTTCTCCCATTCTGTACTCAAGTCTGGGATTGCCTCGACCCAGCTGCAGCACCTTACACTTCGACTTGTTGAACCTCATTAGATTCACATGGGCCCACTTCTCTGGCTTGTCCAGGTCCCTTTGGATGGCATCCCTCCTTTCTGTTGTATCAACTGCACCACTCAGCTAGGTGTTGTCTGCAAATTTGCTGAGGGTCACTCAATCCCACTGTCTATCTCACTGATAAAGATATTAAACAGCACCGGTCCCAAGACAGACCCCTGAGGGACACCACTCGTCACCGGCCTCCACCTGGACATAGAGCCATTGACTACAACTCTCTGGATGTGGCCATCCAGCCAATCCCTTATCCACCAAACAGTCTATCCTTCAAATCCATAGCTCTCCAATTTAGAGATAAGGATGTTGTGTGGGACCATGTCAAAGGCCTTACAGAAGTCCAGGAAGATGACATCGGTCAGTCTTCCCTTGTCAACAGATGCAGTTACTCTATCATAGAAGGCCACCAGATTGGTCAGGCACAACCTGCCCTTGGTGAAGCTGTGCTGGCTGCCCTGGATCATCTCCTTGTCTTGCATGTGCCTTAACATTGCTTCCAGGAGGATCTGCTCCATGATCTTCCCAGGCACAGAGGTGAGGCTCACCAGTCCGTAGTTCCCTGGGTCCTCATACCTTTTTTAAAAATGGGAATGATGTTTGCCTTTCTCCAGTCACCTCAGTTTCCTCAGAGGATGCTGCATCTTGCAGATGAAATGGAATGAATAATGTACGCCATTATAACAACAGCAGCATCTTAGTAGGGCAACAAGCATACAGTCAATTTAATGTGCAACTAAGAGGATAAATCTATTTAGCATGGAAAAGAAAGGGGAAAAAAAAAACGAGCTAGGACTTAAAGAGGAGGGTCTCATAGGAAAAGCGTCTTATTCTTTGTCTCTAAGAACAGTGCCCATTTTTATTTCTGGTGGATTTTTTTTTCTTTTTTTTTCAACTCAAGTGCTTCTTTGTCCCACTATGCTCTCTAAAATGATTTCCTGTGTAACAGCAAAAGTTGAAGAGTGTGAACACTCTTTAATCTGCAGGATGTCAAGGTACATGCAGGTTCCCTTTGGGCTACCTGGAGGGAAAAGGCAGTGGCCTGTGCAATAAGCAGACATCCACAGAAATACTTTAGGCCTTCATGACCCTCTTGGGAGGAAGAAAGCTTCAGGCTTCTGCAGCCTGGAAGAAGAGCAGAGAGGCTGATAGCTTCAAGCCTCAGTAGCTTTGTGCTAAATACTATACAGAAATGGAGATGCTCTGAGAAGTACCAAGGGAAAAATAAGGGAAAGAATGAAAATCAGTGGGAGAACTGCTATTAATTTATATTTGTCCTGGGTTACAATCATATAGCTAGTGACGATGAGATCTCGCTATTTTCTATAGTCTGTTGAGGAAATATTGACTAGCTCTAGCAATTCAGTGACCAGCATACCTTTACAGGTATGCTTCCAAACCTTCCTCTTCAGATGTTAGCCACTGATTCCTCCAGTAGAAATTCTCCAAGCACTGTTTTTCAGTTATTTCTTGGTAACGTGATTTATTTATAATGCAATACAGACCATGTTGCTTCAGAGGTGAACTAATTAAGTGTATTCTATCCCACATTAAATGTGAGAAGAGGAACATCATCTATGGCATGTGATCTGCTTTGGTGCACAGATTTGGTACACTTTTGCAAAGGAAGTACCCATTACCCATCTATATGCTGTCATCCATCCAGTAGAGCAGGAATTTTCAATTTCATTTCACATTCCCTGGCTGTCCTCAGACACATACTGTGCAAATACAAGGTGCATAATTGAATTTTCTTTGTTTTACTGACATTTCTCATCTCACACTGACATCGAAAGTTGAACATAGCTACAATGCAAGAGCCAGTGAGAGCCTGATACTGAGCAAACAGGTCCCAGATGAGGAGGAATCACAGAAAGCATGCTTCGGAGTAAAATCACTCCCTCACAGACTGATGCATGGGAACCTATAATGAGAAGGGCATGGTTACAGGTAACATTTCTCTTTAAGAGATTCCTGATTGTTTCCATGCACTCAGGACATTACCTTTCAAAAGTCTTGATTTCCTGTATACCTCTTTTCATAGAAGAGGACAGAATGAAATGTCCTGTGACTCATCTCTGTGCTGCTTCCATAAAAAGGGATCACTCTGGAGTGATGTAAAACATTTTCATTTCCTTTCCCAATCTGCTTTCTATTGAACTGAATATTCTTCATCTGAAACTCTGTAGCATGTTTTAGGATACAAATTTCCAGGCTTCTGGGATGCATAACATCCCAACCGCCTTGGTCTAGGCTGACCTATGGTCCCACCTGCACCATCAACTATTTCTGCCATCTCTCTGTGACTTTGCTTTCTTCTTCACTAGCTTTCTGTGATATCTTGCAGTGTTTCCAAAACATTTCCAATACTTTTCATGTTGAATAACAACTCTCTTTGTTACAGCCATTTTGCATATCTTTCTCTCTCTTATACTACATGTGTTACAAACTAGGATGTGGGCTGTTTGGGGAATGTTACAGGAAACATATTTAATTTCACTTTTTTATATATATTCAGTTGTATATTTTTTTTATATTCAGTTTGCAAATAATAACCCTGAGCTCTCACTGGAAATGCTGTTGATATACTCCTGTGGCAACCTGCTTCTATTATGCCTCTTTGTGCTCCTGGAGCCTTGTGTGCTAATAACGTCTGAGTAAAACCTTCAAGTTTTAACAGTATAGGAGTCTCCTGTAAATCAAACTAAATATCTACTCAATGTTCCTCAAAAATTATCTACAGTTTTAAATTAAACAATTTAATTTAGAAGTTGTGCCTGATAATAATAATTTTCAGAAAATATACAGCTTCTTTTTGAGTAATAGGTACAAATCATCCATCATTCTAAACCTGATATTAATACTAATATTGGTATCACACCACTGAGATGAACTCTCTGCTCATGAAGTGTTATCATTTCAGACATCTGGCAAATTGGTTGTTAACTTCTCACAAAATTGGTATGCCTTTTATTAATACAATATTCTGTTTCAACAAGAGTGCCCATATCCCAGTGATGAACCATTTTAATGATTTTATGTAGGAATACAGGTAATGAAAAATAATGACAAGGGACTTCTGAATTCAGTTGTTGTCGTCATCCACCCCAAACCCCCCATACGAGCAGTGCATATTGCAATATCACAAAATTATGTTTTATGAAGATGACACACAGGTACACTTCAGCCTCCATTTCAGGCTGCCTAACATAAATAGGAAAAAATTATGCCAGTATCAGGAGAATGTCCTACAATGCTTGGGCTGTCCAGCAAATAGAAGTATTAGAATAATTTATTCTTTCTATTACATTTGTCATATGCATTACCTGAAGCATTCATCTTTCCCAGTTACTGTTCTTTCTTGATGTGAGCATCCAAATGAGGAAATGAAAGCCCTAACTTAGCCTAAATTTTAAAATCAGACTAATATTACTTCTAGGCTTTAGAATATGCATAAAACACCAGAAGTACAATTGAAACCTCTTATTATCACTGTCACTCTATTATATTTCTTTCTTGAGCACCAGCACATGGCAATTATCAAAAAATGTGGGGGAATACAGTAATATAGAAATGTTCATGCTTGATCAGCTCAGTGGCCTATTTGGCTCAATATCCTGTCTTTATTAGTAGTTAATGACAGGTGTTTCCAAAGAAAATATGAGAACACTATCATCCTGTAAGGTGTTTACCAGACACATTTTTCCTTACGTTCTTTCATTTAAGGGGTTCAATTATATGCTGAAGTGTGAATGTTTATGTCTCTTTCTATCCTACCATACCTGCCACAACATGGAAACTGATTCAACAGACGTGGGAGGTAGGGTTGTCAACAACCTGGCTGCTCTTCAGGCATGGGAAAGAACCAGGTTTTGATCCCTGTTCCCACACCAGCTCCTATCTTTTGTGCTATGATTGTTGTTGTTTGTTTGTTTGTTTTGTGTTTTTTGTTTGTTTTGTTTTGTTTTTGTTTTTTAGGTAAAACTACTGATGGGAAGAGAGAAGGTGCTGGAACAGCTTCATGACAGTGTGCTTCAGTCTGACCTTTCCCAGCTGCAGGTTAGATTACCTAAATTTTTCTTAATATACTTAATGAGTCGATAGACTTTATATGCACAGTTCGTTTTCAATAACTATGTTGACAATCTCAAAGTAAGAGATCCTCACATTTATCAGTTTCTGCATGGAAATACCTTGATTCTATTACACAGGAAAAGACACCAGCTGCTATTTGCTCTACCTGTACCATGTTTGTTTTTTCTTCTTTTTTTCTTTTTCTTTTTTTCCCAGCAGGAGGGTGTTAATTAGCCTTTTTATTTATTTCAGCCAATTTAACTGATTCCAAAGTATGGCTCAGTAATTTGCTCTTCCTTGGACAGCATCCACATGATTTCAAGATACAAAGACATTTGCCACTGTCCTGTCCTACAGGGCAGCAGGTGATTTTAATGAGCTTTTTGAACATTTCCTTTATTATGTCAGTATTTAGTCTGCTTTTTTTTTTTTTTCCCCCAAAACCCTGCAAAGTATTCAGTCTTTGGAACTTAGAACTTAATTTACCAATTTGTTCCAGCATGTCCCACTAGAGAGCTTGCAGGACTCTAAACACAGAGAAGAGGAAAAGAACAGTCCTGCACGATGATAAAGTCCAGCACTTTGTGGAATGGGCTTGTAAACACAATAAAACCTGAAACAAAGTACTTCTGGAAAGCATGCAATTTGTCCATGCACTAGTAAGCATGCAATACAGTCCAAGAGCAGTGTAAGAGGCATGCTGTTCTGCACTGAAATCATGTGAAAATTCCACAGCTACTTGGTGATAGTCCTGGAAAAAAATGTGGTAGGAGAGTTTTGAAGGACTTGGAAAGCAAAAAGCAGAAAGACTTATGCATGCACAAAGGATGGCACTGAAAAAAAAAAAAAAAAGACCGAAAACGGCAGTATAAGAAAGATAGAAGGAGCACTTGTTTAGAAGACATTGGCTGAATGGAAATGCGAGCGTTACACAGAGAATTCTCCTTCTGGGACTGAACCAGGGAACTGGTGTGGTCCCAGCTACAACTATGGTCTGTAACAGGCGAGTGGGTCATACTCATGCAATCACGTTTGTTCTCCCTGGGTACTAGCTCAAAGAAGATGGGCTATTAAAACAGTTCTCACCGAGCTACAAAAGGATGAGGGAGAAAATTGTAAGAAATTAGTGTAAGACGATATGAAGAAGAAACTGAACAGAAGAAAAATGTGGTGAAAAATAGAGGGAAATCACAGTGAATTCTCTCTTGCAACACACTGTCTCTGAATCCTGATCTGGGGGGCTTGTAAGGGTTTAGATTTTGGGTGAGAGCCGTCAGATTGTAAGTAATTTCTTAGCACGTATGTTGTAACTTCGTTTGTAATTTTATTCAATACATTGCCTTCAAGCAAACATATTTCTTTGCAGAAGAAAAAGAATAAGACTCTCAATTTCGTGTGGGTACTGAACAAATCATCATCTATGTTAAAATCAGTATTAACAGTAACTGAAGCATCATTTACTGTATCATCAGTAACAAGAAAGCTGTGTTGAGAAACATTAATAAGCCAATTATTTCTTTACTTTGTCAAAGTAATTGACAGAATTCTGTTTTGAATAATGCAGCAATTAAAGTTTAGTTGATACAGGGCAACATTAGCATAAAGGTGGTTTTTCATGCTTGCTTTAACAGAACATAGCACTAACAAAATGAAAGTGTGTACTAAATGCCATTCATTATTCTTTTAATACCATCACCCTATCTTGCTGACTAGCTAGTCCACTAACACAAGACCTTAAATCATACATAAACTGAAGCAAACACCCTGAAGTCTAACCCATAACATCTATATGCAATAAATTCTATTAACCCATATCGTGTTTCTCTGAGAATAAATATTGCCAGATTATGAATCTTTGACTAAATAGACATTTCCAAATTGCTAGGAAGTAGTCAACATTCTGAATCAGTCAGGATGACATTAGGAATTGTGATACAGTTCATTACTTGTAAGATGTTACACAGCATTAGAGACCTCTGTAGCTTAATTGACAAGAAGCCATCTAACTATGTAAAATAAATTACAAGAAAATAAACTTCAAATACATTTCTCTTCTGAATAGATCTGAATTTTGGACACATCTGCAAAGGTGCAATGTGATGACAGATGAATATTTTAATATAACAAAAAGAAGTATCAGCATTAACCCTTATTTTTTTCTTAGTTATTTAATTCACAGTTAAATATGAGGAAAAGAAACACAGAAAATGTTTAGTACAGCAGTTATTGCTACTGAAAAATGCTGGCACTCTTGAATATTTTCTCTATGCCAAGCTTTAAACTAAAACAGCACAAATGATTTCCTACAATTTATTTGGAGAATGTTGTCTTATCTATTGTCCATAAGTTACTGGTAGGAATTCAGAATATTTCAGTCTATATGTCAAAGTATTTTAGCCTTTGAATTGCTTGCAAGCTTCATTTATGCTTCATTCTGAGTATTGCTGTAACCAACTAAAGTAAGTTACACATAATAGTATACATCATTTTAAAATATAACCAGTCAGATCAAATGTGAGAGACCTGTACTTCAGGCACTGAAGATCTTCCAAAACAGGTTTGTCTGTTGCATTTGCATTATGGGACTGGTCTTGTATTTTGTCTGTAATGTATAGAAGAGGGTGGGGGGACAGCTTAGGGGGGTCAACAGGGCACAGGACTGTCTGCCATACAGCTCAGGCTCTTTGGTTCTGCTGAAATCTATTGCAAATCTCCCTTAGCTTCCAGCAGTGCCAGGATTTCACCTCCCAAGCTAATAGTGACAGAATGAAAACAACATGTCCTACCAGAATCCCCCCGTGCCTATCAGTCCATCTGACTTTCTGTAGTCTGGAAATGAATTAAAGGAGAAGATTTTTTCAGATAGAGACTCTCAGAGCTATACGTCATTCAAGGGGTGGAATTGTTTTCACATGATTTCTAACTTCTCTTTTTGGTGTTGTTTGAAGGATAGCAGACTTCTGATGCTAGTCTTCCTACATTTATTAATTTCTCCTTTTCCTCCTCTACAAGGAGGTACTCCTTTGGAATAAAGAAGACCTGCTTAGGGCAGGCTATTTTTTATTGCTGCTTCTGATTTTCTGTGTCAACGGGTGTATAGTCTTGACAACTTACTTAATGGAAAAGAAACCTTCCCCCTTTTCATCTTCTACCTGCATTAGTCTTGATTAGGCTTCTGTGTGTGTACAAGTCTGGCCTTCAGAAGATGAATGCACCATTCACTGAAGGAATGAGGGGATCAGCCTGGGCTTTTCTACAGGACAGAGTGATCCAGACCTGAATAAAGCTTTCATGTGTAGTTTTAGGCAGTGTCATGGTTTTGGCTGGGATAGAGTTAAATTCTCTTTGTAGAGGTTCACACAATGCTGTGTTTTGGATTTTTTGATGAAGATAATGGTGATGTTTTCAGTTGCTGCAGAGCAGTGTTTGTACAGAGCCAAGGACTTTCCAGCTCCTCGTATTGCCCTGCGAGCGAGGAGGCTGGGGGTGCACAAGAAGCTGGGAGGGGACAGGACCAGGACAGCTGACCCAGACTGACCAAAGGCATATTCCATACCATATGACGTCATGCTGAACAATAAAACTGGGGGGGCTGGCCGGGGAAAAGGGGGGGCCGCTGCTCGGGAACAAGCTGGGCATCGGTCAGCGGGTGGTGAGCAATTGCATCGTGCATTGCATTGTGTACACTTGCTTTGTATATTCTTTTACTAGTGTCATTATTATTATTATCATTATTTTTCCTTTCTTTTCTGTCCTATTAAACTGTCTTTATCTCAACCCACGAGTTTTTTTTCCTTTTTCGCGATTCTCTCCCCCATCCCACTGGGTTGGGGGGGGAGAGTGAGCGAACGGCTGTGTGGTGTGTAGCTGCCTGCCGGGTTAAACCACAACAGGCAGCAAATACCACCAGTCTGTGTTGGTTGAAGTATTTGTGAGTTTTGAGCAGTCTTGTTTCTTTGATCCCAGGGACAGCTGCACTTGAACTGGTTCATTATAAGTCCTTAATTTCACACCTATCTTCTGGCAAAAATAGGAAACTACTTACTTAAAGAGGCTTTTTGTTAGAAGAATTAGTTAAAGTGGGGCTACAAACATGGCTAACAATCAAGCCACGTGCATGAGGACTATACCCTCTCTAAATACATCAAATTCCTTCTTTCTTCATTCTCCATACCATATTCTGAGCATCTTGCTGGTTGCTACAACTTTTATTAATATCACAAAATTTTGCTAGCCAAAATGTCAACATTTCTCATTTCTGCTTCCTGTGCAATAGCTTGCTAGCCTGCCATGCTCTTTCTGATAATTTGTCAGAGCTGATGACAATAGGATTAGCTTTGTAGACAGTATGAAGAAAAGATATGAAAGCTAAGAGTAAAGACAAGTGCAAAGTTTCATGCTTAGGAAGAACAATCTACCCTGTGAAGACTTTGAAAAATGGGTGAAGTAGCTGTTCTGCTGGAAGGTATCTGGTAACTGAAAACTGGAATGAGCAACATTATATTATTGGAGGAAAAAAAAAAAAACAATCTGGGGCATATGAAAAAGAGAATATACTTCATACAGATGATACAAAAGGTAAACTTTCAGGCAGCATGGGTAGGACCGTAGCTGAAATACTATGTTCAGTTGTAGGCACCATTCTTCTAGGAAGTCATGCATTAATTTGAGAGGACGTCCAGGACAGATCAAAAAGAATGAGTAACAGTCCAAAAATGCAACTTCTAAGGGAAGTTTGAAGAAACTTTTCCTATTTGTTCTACAACAGAAAAGTGAGGGGATGTAGAATGATGTTCATTGAATTTGTGAGAATATCTGGCAACGAAGGAGTAGTCTGCTTTTTTTATCAGTGAGAAAAGAACAAGCAGTAACTTGTGACAAGAGAGATTTAGGTTAGTTTTCAGAAAGATTTTCTATTCAAGAGGTGGATTCACCAAAGAATCAATCCCGTGAACTTTCCATTGCTGGTAGTTTTTGAGGGCTCATTTTAGATAGGCATCTGTCCATCATGACAGGACAGGTATGGGTGACTTGTCTTAGAAAAATCTCTCATGTTCCATGCCAGCATTATTTTCTACAATTCTGTAAACCTTGAATAAATAGCATGAATGAAAAAGGCACAGACTGAATCCACAGTTCAGTAAAAAAAGTTTTAAGGAAGAATTTATACTTCATAAGTAAAATGCTCAGGTGCTAACCAGGCCTTAGTTTGACGAAAGTAGGGTATAATCAAAATCAAGTAGTGATGACAGTGCAGCTGATAGATTGGAAAACAAACATGAGTAGCAATTTTGTTTATGTCAGATGAGCAATGACTCAATTATGGTCCTATTACTATCCTTGAATAAATTATTAGTGAAGAATAGAGCCAGAGGCAACAATAGGGATTAGCATGGGGAGGTGCAGTGGAATAGTAATTAGCATTCTATGTTTACTATTTTGTGTTATGCCTACAGTATGACATCCAAAATACAGTCACTTAGAAAGTGTTTGGATCTACACTGCCTCTACAATATCATTTCCCCCACGAATAAAAGGTTTTTAAACTAGAAACGGAGGCATGATGACATCTTCGCTTTGCATTGAAAAAAAATACATAAATCTATGAGACCTCTTCACATATCTGCTTTTTAAAAAACCTTGAAAGGGATCTTCCTTCATTTTGAAAGCCTGTTTTTGCAAATAAACTAAAATTGTCTAAATTATAATAATAAAGACCGACATTGACTAATGATGGTTTGCAAATTGGGAGACATTTTATATTCATGGCTGTGGCATAAACACTTTATTGCAGAACCCCAGACATTTTATATAGCTCTAGCAAATATGACTATCAGAAATTTAAAATCACACAAGCCATTTACTACATTAAATTTTAGCTTGCAAACTGGAAATGAGTTTGAAACACCAGATTTGATGTTGATGAGCACTGAGAGAAAGAAAAGGCTCTTAGTTTGAAACACTATTGTCAGTTCCCTCAACAAAAACCTGAATTTAAAGTTTGAAAAAATTTAGAAGCAGGTGAAGATTTGAACTTCAAAGTTGAGTCTCATCAAATATTGACAGGCATTGTATAAAAGATATAGGTTATTCAGCAGTAGACAGGAGATATTCCTGTTGACCATGTGTTGTGGAATTAATTTGAAAGTAATCCATATGGGTAATAATAATGAAAACAAAGAAAATATTAGCTCATATCCTTTTCTAAAGGTTCTAGCAGGGAATTCTTTCTTTACACTTTTTAATGCAAAGAATTCCATAACTCTCAGGATTAACACACATTATCATCTAATATATTACTGATAGGATGCTAATGTGCTCTTACCTTTCATTTTCATAGCAATCACTGCAAATTGCATATAATTTACATAATAAGTGGTATAATAATGCACATTATAATAATTGATGTCAAAAAGTGTAAATACATACACTTTTTTTTTAGTAATGATAGGTACTTTGAAGCATTAGGCATTGATACATATTCCTTTTTACTTAATACTTGATCAGATATACTAAGGTATGAGGTCTGGAAAGGAAAGGTCAGTTGTAGAGATGCACAAATGTAGCTAGTGTTAACTTGGGACCGCTTCTGAGTGGAAACAACTTTGTATTCAAAATATTCTTCTCAGAGAGTGAAAATCCCTTCAGGTGATATTTTAACTTTTTATCACTGGAAAAAATATCTCAGTTGTGCCAATTGCTTCAATGTATTGTATGATATGTTTAAGTTGTTAATGGACTACAGTGCAAGAAAATTACTATTAAAATGGGTATGGCCAGCAAGCTGGGAAGTAGGATTACTGTTTACACTGTTGCCATACAACAGCTGCTGGACAAAGGCAGGGAGCTTGTGCACAGAGAAGCTGCCCCAGCAAGCCATAGACGCCTGGGGAGACTTCTTGAATTGGGAGCAAACACCAACCAAGACAAAGAAGAATTTTCTGGAGCTCAGAAAGAATGGTCAAGAGTTACCTAAATCCAGAAAGCTACTGAAAGGTTTTAGGAAAGCATGACAAAAGGACCAGAACATGGACAACATAGTGTCTGGGTGAAATAGTTTTTTTAAGTGTTTTGTTTAATGTGTCACCAAGCAGATCTGATTTTTTCTAGCATAGCATTTTTTTTTTTTCTGGGTTATTAGTTGTACTCTAACAGAGTAGAATGTTAGAACTTTTTTTTTTGTCTTTTGGCAAATCAAACAGTCATGATTTCAGCCTTGGGTACTGTGCCAACAGTTTGAGCCACAGCTTGTCTTTCTGGGGAAGCCTCATTGCCTCAGCAAAACCTGTCCACCTCCCCTGCTCTCAGGAGGAATGGTGTCAGTCCTTAATATTAGAAGTCATGAGGCTGGTCCCCAGATTAATAGAATTCTTCAGGAATCATGCAGTTTAAAAGGACAAATGCATCTCATTCTCTTCCTCTAGTGCCATGGGGTGCATTTCTGCTACATCTTTAGGTTTTGATGTGTTAGTTGGTGAGCTTCATATTTTTTTTTTTTTTAGACAGTCTACACTGTCTTGCATTTTTTTGTTTGTTTGTTTCAGCAGCTAGAGCTATAAGAAACTTCACCAAGTATACATTAAAATCAAATTGCAAGTATTATCAGCCCTGACTAATTCTGATTCCAACTGCTCAAGACTCAAAACTCCCATTAAAGAAATTCTATTTCATGTGCAAAATAACCACAGGACTTCTCAAAAGCTGTTTTTTCCCAGTGTGTATTTTAACCACAGGACTTCTCAAAAGCTGTTTTTGCCCAGTGTGTATTTTAAAGAGCAGTTCTATTCAGAACAGTAAAAACCAACACATGTTCTCCCCATGTGCATACAATGTCACTTCTGCTCCCTTCAGTGAAGAAAATAAGTGTCTAACACCTTTTATTCCTACTGGCCCTGAAGAACTAACCCTTCTGAAACAGTTGAAATGTGACTTGTTATTACCTGGGCAATCATAAATTACTTACCCAGTTTTCATTGAGTGACCAAGTGGTCATGTGAATACCATTTCATTAAGATGAAGGAATAGCTGAAACAAAGATATAAGGTTTTTTGCAGTTTTTATTGGGAAAAAAAAGTAATGTTATCTGACTTGACTTCTGAGATGAGATTGAGTTTGCAGGACTCAAAGCTGAAGAAGTCTGGTTTTTCTCCCCGTTAAAATGAGTACTTTCAATTTGGAACCAATTCAAGGTCAATAAATGTGGAACATTATGATACTATTTCTACAGAACCACTTTTCAAGACTGGAACTACACTTCAAAGTCAAATTTGTCAAAACATGTCAAGAAAGTGATGAAGTACCAACGGAGTCTGTGCAGCACAAACTGAGGCGAGTTGTATCCTTCCATTAATCCACCCTCAGCGTCTGAATCTCTCCCCTGCTCAGAGTGTCAGGGGATTACTGAGGCTCAGCACTGACAGCCCAGCTTACCTAGGGCAGCTTCACCTCCTGGCCTCAGTGTATCTTGGCTTGCTGCTCAGGAATACAAACTGCAAAGTAACAAAGTGAGAAAGGCCTTTTCACGCATGCCATTCCTCTGACTAAAATGACACTGAAGGAAAGAGCTGTATTATCTCATAGAGTAGATATTATTAAGTGTACAAGATGGTCCTTAATTGTTTTCTTCTCTTGTTGCCTTGCTGTTTTCTAATAAGCTGTGAAGGGCTGTTATAAGAAAGTTCTCTCCTTATTGAAATACTGGGCTCAGACTTGGGGAGGAGGAGGGAAGAACACACTACACTGCAGCTATGGTTGGATAACACATTTCCTATTGTGACAGGAAAAAATAAAAGATGTATTGAGTTAAATGCAGACTAAACTAGTTGACAGTTCATCATAATTATGATAACAACTACTTAAACTGATAAAAGATTTTTTTTTCTTCTTATAGTAATTGAAATACACAAATACACGCATAAGAGATATCCAGTGAAGGTTAGAAATAGTAATTGTTCATCTGAATAAGAAGCAAAATTGTAATGTGATGTTTGATTTATGAAAATCCAGAGGTGTTTTGAGTTGGTTTTATGAGGATGTAACAGAGGTTACCCACATAATGTAATGCTTAATACTTCTCAAGTATTGTTCATTTGATAAAAATTAAAGCTAAAAGAAGTGCAATTTAAACTTCATGGTTCCTACTTCCATAACAACTGAAAAAAAAAAAAAAAAAGAAGAGAAAAGAACCTTCTTAGTATCAGGATCAATATGACTTCTGGACAGAAGCACACAACAGACCTGTATGACCAGCCTTCATAAAGAAATATGCAAGAAAATAGTTTTTATTTAAGGCAAATTTCATAAGTATACGCTGCAATTGATTATGTGAGTTGACTTCTGTGCTTTTTTTAATATATTGTTTTAAATACATTTTTAAATATATATGTATTTAAATGTATGAGGAATAATAAATGCTATAACTTGTTATAGAAGAGATCACTAGCTATAGACCATCTCTTCTTTACCCTTTGTGGAATAAGAAAAGGAGTGGTTTAAAGAAGAGAAGGCAGAGCACAACCCATCCCAATCCCTAGAATTGAAAGAGAGTCCTATGTCTGTCATCATAATCTCTTGAGAAAAGACAGAAATGAAGAACAGATGGTAAGAGAAGGGAATAAATCCTACTTACAGATTCCAGGTTTAGGCAGGGATGTAGAAGCTTTTGCCTGGAACCCCACAGCTTGGTCAGAAACAGCAGAAGGCCACCCTCCCGTTCTGCCCATGAAGAACCATGGAGGTGAGGCACAGCCTGGAGTTCCCTAGGCTGCCCGCTGGACTCAAGGGACATTCAGAATTGCTCACAGTATCCTCTTGGGGGCCCTTATTCTCTGTCACTGACTGAGAAAAAAAGAAGGCAATTTACAGTGAGTGGAGAAAAGCATCTTTCACATATCCTGGGGTTAAAAATTCAGTCCTGGAGCTGTACTTGCACCATTTATGCAGCAGCTGTAAGCAGAGTATGTGCTAAATTTCTTTCTACTTCTGTCATGATGACTGCCTGATGGACAGCCTTGAGCACACCCCTGACATGAGCAGCACCATCATGCACCATGGCGTCCTGGGCCTTCAATACCCTGCACAAGGGATACTCTGACAGTGCCTGTCACTGTATTCAGAAGTCAGGAAAATAGAAAGGTCAGAAGCCTAGGCTGAAGGGTCGACATCAGATCACTCCTTTAGAGACATCATAGAGGTAATCACTTATTCCTGGATCTTACCACATCACTTTCTTTCCTATCTTGCCCTCCCCCAAAGGAATGAAAGTTATGTAAACTTCCATTTAAACAGAAATCCAAAATTTGGACAGTCCCTTCTAGTTCATCTAGTAATATTATTTACATATACAGTCAAGGCTGAATGAGAAAACAAAGTGTAAAAGATCTTCCAGTGCAATTTACAGGAGTAGATTTTGGTCAACAAATGTTCATGACTGCCATTCAGATTTCCTGCATCATAGATTTCAAGCATGACATGAATAGAACACAGTGTTCTTATTGAACATTCTCACAGCTGTGTGGGAAAATGAGTGACAATACTGACTGTTTACTTTGCATATATTTTTGAAATGATCACCCTATCTGGTATATTTATCTTTTAACCTGCTGAAAGCTTGGTTGTTTCACACATTTCAGTGTAGACAGAGAAGGATTAAAATCTCCCAGTAAAAGCATATATTGCAGCTAGAAGCTGGAACCGCTATTATTAGTTTTAAAAAAGGTTCTTATCAGCTTGAATCATCCTATTCTTCCTGCTAACTCTATTTAGCAGCTGGGCTATATTACATGTTTTGAAGGCAGCTATTTCCAGCTTACTATACTCTGGACCTCTGTTCTTGAAAAACAATTTACAAATTTTAATATTGTCTTGCTTTATTCCACACTTGTCACTGAAATTACCACACTGTGAAGCTCACATAATTAGCTGCAAGATACTGTAAAAATACTGAAATTTAAATACAGGGCACATTTTGCATTGCATAGTATCCAGTTTGAAGGGAAGTTGGAGAAAAAAGGAAAAAAAATGTGAAGTCTCTGATATTAACTAAATTGTATCTAAATATAAAAACATTACACCTCTCTGATATAGCATGCCATTGTACAGCAAGATGTCATATCAGTACCCTTCTGTTGTTTGTAATAATAGAAATTATTGCACCTCTTACATTATTTAAGACCATAACAGAGTTAAAACAGGAAAATGCAGTGTGAACAAAATTGCCTGCATATGTTGATAACACATGGGTCTGCTGTATTTGTCATATTTTAACTGTTTTACAAAAGAATTCAATCATGTATTCAAAGCAAAGTAATGGTTTTAGCACGGATTTTAAATTCTGTAACTGTAACTGAGACACAATGAAAGTGTCTGAGATTTAAAAATAAATAAATAAATAAATAAATAGTAAAAAAAACAGTGGACTATAGAATTACATTAATAAATGGATCCAAATGAAACTAGGGTATTTCTGGGTGTTGAATGCATGTTAAAGATAAAATATGTCAGAATAAAAACAGCAAAAACATGACTGGTTGCCCTGTCTCTATTGTAGTCATCACTGCATAAACCAAAGCTGTGTTTAATATAACTACATGTATGCAGCCATTCTGACCGCATTTTTCTGGCTGTAGTTGCAGAGTAAATCAAGCAGTGGTCCTGTTGAAATCGGCCAAGTCATGCCAAGTACTTCAACAGTGTCATAATTTGCTGTTTTTTAAAATGGACCAAATGGGTTGCTTTAAACATTTCAAACAGGTATTTCTTGTGGAGGGAAAATGAGAGGCAAAAATCATGTTCTGGACTTTGCTCTCGGGACTTCTTATCCAACAGAAATTTCATCTAAGAGGCACATCATTGCAAGGAGCTGGATATGAAACCTCAGTGATTCTTCTTCTGAGTTAACTGCTAAAACCACAAGGTGAGAGTTAGCCTTGCCTGGCTCTTGCTCTCAAACTACCTCCTGTGGTCATGATTGTCCCCTTAAGTCCTAGAGGGGGGGCTCAGTCAACCCCCTGGCAAACCATGGGCCTGTAAAAGGTACATGCCTTATTTGCCTTTGGTGCAATCAAGCTGTAGGTCTATTTCTTTCTAGAGAAATATCCTACCTACCTGACCATTACACAAACATATGTAGCATGAGCAAAAGTTATGCTTTTTGTGAACTTTAGGAGACTACACTAAGGGGAGCTGGCTGCCTGCCTTAGTCTGCCTCAGAGCTGGGTTTTAGTAGGAGACTCAGGGACTTTCTGCTGGAGCAGGCACTTTAGAAATGGTTTTATCAGCTGCAAGGAAATTTTCAGAGGAAGGAATGAAGTATCTATTGAATACAGGCATTATAGGGCTAGGCAACATGTATGAGGAGCAGCTGAGGTCACTTGGATTGTTCAGCCCAGAGAAGAGGAGTCTGAGGGGAGGCCTCATGGCAGCCTGCAGCTTCCTCACGAGGGGAGCGGAGGGGCAGGTGCTGATCTCTGCTCTCTGGTGACAGCGACAGGACCTGAGGGAACTGCAAGAAGCTGCTATGGGGGGAGGTTCAGGCTGGATGTTAGGAAAAGGTTCTTCACCGAGATGGTGGTCAGGCACTGGAACAGGCTCCCCACGGAAGTGGTCACGGCACTGAGCCTGTTGGCATTCAAGAGGTGTTTCGACAATGCTCGCAGACATAGGGTTTAATTTTTAGGTAGTCCTGTGTGGAGCCAGGAGACTGACTCTATGATTCTTGTGGGTCCCTTCCAACTCAGGATATTCTATGATTCTATGATTCTAGGCTTTTTTTTCCACTTTGAAACAATACTCTAAAAACAAAGTACTGGGTATCCTCATAAATATAATCTGGTTATAATTTGCATTTCACAATTAGGATTTTCATCTCCTTAAAATCTTTTAAAATATATATAAACCTATGTATTTTAAAGACACCAAGTCGTAGTATTCCCTTCATTTGTACTTTGTGTGAAATACTCAGGTGACCTCTGTGACAAAGAGGGCCAGGTGTTGATAATGGCTATCCTGAGATGTGCTCAATCTTTCTGGACACTGGTCGGTTCTGTGATTCTTTCTCCCTCCAGCTTCAAGCCCTGTGTTTGTGTAGAAACAAAATCCAGAAACAAAGCCAAATTACAACAACAGGAACCCCACCTCTCCACTAGCACCAGTACTCAGGCATGTCACTGCCAAATTATCTATTCCGTACAAACAATCTGCCATTTTTCACAGACGTACACGTTAAGATTATTTAGGTACTTTTTATGGCCTTATATAATAAGGCCAGTAGCTACATGTGACAGTAACCTCTTTCTATGGTGATGTCTTCACCCAATCACTTCACTAGAAGTGCATCAGGTTCAGTTGCTGGAGATGGATTTTTCTTAGAAATACGTAAAAAAAGAACCAGAAATTTAAAAAGCCTTATTACAGTTGAAATAAGAATGACACTTTAAGAAAGTGTATGTGCTCTAACAAATACACACAACTACAAGTAAACCACACCCACTTGAATAGTTTTTCCATACTAAGTCACAATATTTTTTTCTGAAGAAATAGTAGAAGACGTTTGCTTTTTCTTCTCACTCACATGATATTCTTACACGCAAGTGAACTTTAAGTTCAAAAGAGATCTGTGGATACTAATAGTCATGTAACAAAGTAATCCCAGTGTAGTCTCCTTAGTTTCTTGAAACATGTCTCTATATAAAGGGAAAACTCTTAAAAATCGCCAAAGTTTCATTAAAAATCTTGACAAGATCCACTGAAAATTGTAGGCTAGATTGTGCACTTGCTCACATTCATGCAATTTCACTGAAAGCAGAGAGCTAAATGTACTGCCTCCATGAGACACAATTGTGCAGGATTTGTCATGTATCTTTCTTTTATTCTGATAGATTCTGAGGGAAAAAATAAACACCTGGTAAGCGCAAAAAGCAAAAAGCACTTGACAGAAACAAGTGGTTGCAAAAGCACTACATCAGCCTGGGGCTGTTGCTGACATCTACTAATTCAGCTAACTCACTCAAGGAGGTCACTAATGTGGGCCTCACTCCTCCGTCTTCAGATACTTATTTTCAGAAACTTCTTGGAATTTACTCCATGTTTTGCCATCAACAGTATTTGGAAACAGTCAAGATTCTGAAAATAATCTGGGAAGGAAGTTGCCATAAAGGCATACAGCACACTCTCAAGTGTTTTATGTCCTTTACAAGCCAAGCAAAAACTCAGTGATCCATTGTGCAAACTTCTGATTTCCTCAGCTGCCTACATTAAATCTTAACTTTTGATCAATTTAATAATTTTTACAGCACTCTACCTTCAAGGTTCTTCCGGTATAAAAGGGCAGCAGAAAATTTATGGAAAATAAAGATATGCTGAGTTCAGTTTTCTTTTATAACAGATGAATTATTAGTCTTCTGTAATACTAATCATAACCAGTCTGAGTGTTTAATTAAGTAAAAATTGCAAATGGAAAATCTCTCATATTGCTCTACTCCAAAGATCTTCTGATATAGAGCTTAAAGGAGAAGGAAAATTCAATAAAGATCATAATCTTTGACCTGGTTTCACTAAAGGTTTCATTTTTATTATGGATTTGTTATGTTCACTGATTTTTTTTGGCTTTAGCAGTAACAAACCAAAAGCACATTAACCACATGGAAACTTTCATCTTTTTGATGAACTAAACATATTCTCTTTGTTTCTCTTTCTCGCATGATTGACAACAGGCTTTTGTGTCCAACTGTGATAATGTCCTGTGTTCAGAACATGCACGTCTCTGTATGAATCTAACAACAGGCAATTGACATCTTGATGGCTTTCTTGTCCTCCATAAGGAGATAAACAAACACATGCAACACATGCATATGTAGCCCATGCTTAAGTGGAGAGGAAAAACTTCTTCTGACTAGCAGAGCTTTTATACACCTGTTACATTTAGTACATATGTCAGGCACCATCTGTTGAAAAGACTTTTTTTCCCTCCTTGTGCTTTAAACAAGACACACAAAGTGCTAAGAAGCTCAGACATTGCAGAGGTAAAGAAATGTGTGTTAATGGCTATCCATCAAGGCCTGGGGTTTCAGCATGAAAACTACATTAGAACAGAATGATAGCTAAATCAATGGATTGTTCTGTTTCAGAGCTGCTCACATTATTCACACAATACCACGATGAATTCCCATTACTTTATTTGTGGTGACCTAACAGTACTGTGGCAAAGTACTAATTGCTTTAAAATATTGCAATTAAATATTCAGTTGGGAATTGCTGTTGAAATTAACGTTTGTTTTAAAGAAGTCTTTGTCCTCGTATCTTCTTTGATCTCTTGATTGAAATGCAGTCATCCCTTAATTATGAGCTCTTTCCTGTATTTAAAATATTCCTTTTGTATTTGTTCAACTACCTTGATGATTAGATAACCCTAAAAAAAAAAAGGTATTTTCTAAATGTAATTTCCCTGGAATTTCTTTACGGAGTGTTGTAACTTCTGTCTGCAAATAGATCCATTGTGTACAAGTCCTTTTTTATCTATTTTGTTTCTTCCTTGGAGCAAATCTAAATTAATTAAATCATGATGGTATTTGGAAAGCGTTGTATTCTGTCTAGGAAATATTTTGAGAAGATTTCCTTCATTGCCAGCTGATCAGTGGAAACAGCCATAGGAATTTACTCTGTTTTTCTGTAGTGACTTGACTGTGTAACGTTTCCTTTGAGTCAGTCTAAGAATCTGGAAATCCTTTGGGTGGCAGATCACAACTGACTTTCTTATTGAGATAGGGAGATTTCCAGTCTCCATCTGATGTAGGTACTAAAGTTCTCATGACATCTTTATCCTTCCCAAAGACGCAATCTGTCATTCATTTTGTTTTATGTTGTGGTTAGGAGATTGCCTGAAAGAAACCTAAATGGAAAAAAAAAAAAGGTATCTGCTTTAAATCAGTGTTTTGTCCATATATGTGTCATAATACACCAAAATCATGATGACTTCTGAACCCAAATACTGTTATCCAATGGGATTTCGACTAACTGCTGATGTATGAAGTTATGAAAAGTAATGTGAGACTTAACTGATTTAGTAAAGTATGTGAAGAATGATTTTATTCTGAAATATCTTTCCTACACATAAATCTAGAAAAAAATAGAACATATTAGAATAGAATAGAATTCTTCTTAATTTGTTTTCTCTTCATTTCTGATGTGCTGAGTTGTATGAGAGTACCAGTTGATATGCAGAAAAGTGGGGATACACTCAGAAATATAACTATGGAGAGTGAAGATCTCGCTGACTGCTGGTGTTACAGTAATAACAGTGAGCTGAAACCTACCCAGGGAATATTCCCACTAACACCAGAATAATAGTTACACTATAGA
The DNA here is from genome assembly GCA_013399475.1 of Chauna torquata. Lineage (NCBI taxonomy): Eukaryota > Metazoa > Chordata > Aves > Anseriformes > Anhimidae > Chauna > Chauna torquata. The sequence goes on from VXAL01018556.1 coordinate 49,526, forward strand.
AAATTGTTATATATGCTTGAGTAAAGCTACTCTGCTTTGTGGAAGCAACCCATATTATAGAGTTGACTCAGGTAGGATATTTAGGGCTTAACTGCTAAAACAGTTGGGAGCACACAAACAAAACCTTTGAAAAATCAGGACTCTCCTGAACCAAAGATCTGCATTTTGACACCTAAGTCTGCATATGTGGAGATGAAGCTTTAGGTATTCAGCACTGAAAGAGCTAAACCTCCACTTCAGCTTCCTGTGCTTCAGATTCACTCGTATTCATAAGTGAGTCTAAGATCTACCTTGACTCCTAATAGAGATCTCTTTACTTCTAGCCTGTGTGAAAATCCTCTGGGCCACTATGCATGGTAACAAATATCTGTTCTGGCATATGTGCTCTGTTATTATTCTGATTTAAAGCTCTATTTTGACTTTACTGTAGGTGGACTTCTACAAAGGCTCTTCATGAGTCCTCAGAACTATATGAGGTCCTGAGCACAACCAATCTCAGCAGTGATGGGCCCTTTCTCTCTATTGATATACTTGTAATCAGAGCACATCCCAAGGAAGTGGTGTACCTGTATCCTGTGCACAGCCACCGAATGATGGTTTCAAATCACATTGCTGGCCCAAAGCCCTGCATCGTGGTAATTCAAAATTAGAGCATTTGATATTTTCTGCTAAAGTAAAGCCACTTTACTGCCAAGGAAATAAAGTTCATAGGACCAAATAAAGCTAGCAATAAACAACCTGATTCCAGGATAATGATTAATGTCCTACTCTTTTGGGCTCTGCTCCCAGGGCTGTTTCTGTATCCTTATTTATTCCAAAATTTGCAAACATTTCTTCCAACAAGTTACAAACAGAGGTGTGAGTGTCACAGAATTTGGATTCCTGAGTTCCCTTATTCTTAGCCAAACTGAGCCTTCAAATCATTTGTGGCAAACTCTGCAATTTTAACCACTTATTTAGAAATATTTAATATATTTTTTTAGGACCACATCTCTTATTTTTCTTCTGTTAGTGGAAGGAAGGAGTAGCACCCAACTCTCTGTCACCCCTAACACAATCCAAACTTCCTAACCTATACAACTTCTATAAACCAGTAAGTATGAGAAGGGCATATATGCATATATACTAGACTGCTATCTCGACTTTCAGGCTAGAAAGTGACAGTGCCAACAAGGAAGAACAAATTAATTCAAGAAATGCTAAAAATCTGCACAACTAAATAAGCCAGTGTGATGCCAAATAATAAAGCTCAGCTCTAGTTTTCATAAGTAGATTACAGTAGTTTATATTTAACTATTTATATGACACTATTTGCTTGACAAAAAACATTTTTCAAAGAGGCCATTGAATAATGGTTATAGCTAAATATGTTATTTTCATATAATGCTTAATTTAATCAGGTGAAATTCAGTTGAGTATTATCACAAGGCTCAAGTTTTAGGGCTAACAAAAATGAGTTTGTATCAAAATGAGAAACTTTCTTAATAAAAAGAAAATATTTATTTTAAACTCCTTGCTTTGCTTGCAAATGCATCATTCCAGCTTTGCCAAGTCTCTTAAACTTCTGGCACTCATGTTTCCCTTATTCCTGACTTCTTTCTTAACACAGATTTGGGATTGGGGCAAACATTTTAATTCTAAGAATTCTAGAAGTCAGAATTCATTCATTCGAGAACATAGATAGATCCTTTCTCAAGGAATTCTGGATCCTGAGATTTTCCTTGGGAAATCTTAAGTGTAGTCTGTGTTTTATAAACATTGGATGTTCCAATCAGTGAGCTTGTGTTCTAAAGTTATTACTTGTTCTTAAAGATATGCAAATTAGACTTAATTTGGTTTTGTCTTTAAATAGGGTAAAGAGTTGTAAGTGACAATTATTTGATATTCAGGTTTGCAAAGTGATTAAAGATAGCAGTATTTAATTTTAGAATGGTTCCTGCCTACACATTCACTCTTACTTGAGCATAGACATATTAAACATCTGTGACAAGCTAAATACAGCTTTAGATAAGCTAAAGGCTAAACATACCAAGAATCTCAGAATGGGAAACATGTTACTCTTGACTGAGCCATGCAGTGGCAGGGAGTGTCTCCACAGATCTCCCCTATTGAGTTCTTCTGCACTTAAAATGGCCTAAATGGGCCTAAATGCTGGTTCATAATTTATGTACCATGTTGCCTAAGAACCTCTTTCGAACTACTTATTTTTGAGCAAAAGAAGGGATCATGCATGAAAGTGTATTCAAACAATTTTAGTGTGGAGCAGAAGAAGCTTGAACCCAGTGGAAGAATGGTGGGGTCCAAGAAGAGGCAGAGGAGGAATATTTGAATAATAAACGAAGCCCATCTTTGCTGTCATTCATGACACTTTCGTTATAGAACAACTATATTTCTGATTAATTCTGTATCTATGAGGTAATGTTCTGTACTATCTTTTCATTCAATGTTATCTTTTCTGCTACTCCTTCTGCTTCTTTTGCACCACCACATGCAAATCAAACTTGATTTCAAAAAAGGTGGGAAATAACCTTTCCCAGTAAGTATGAAGAATTCATTATGTCACCCACTGACTGGTGCCATCACAGTATTTCAGAAGCATCCTGGTTATTAGAATTACTAGAATATCTGGTAAAGGTTGTCAAGGCAATCAGTCTGGCAGGCAGTGTTTCTCCATGACTAACCTATTAAAAAGGTATGTCTGCTTTGTGTGTTGCCAGCTCCTGCTCTAGTAAACATAGTAGGTGAGATAGAAGTTTGAGCTGTACACAGTAAAGATGCTGAACTTTTCTTTCAGCTGAGAGTCCTACTGCTCAACCAGCCTTTTGCAGGACAGTCATACTTGCCCCTCTTCTAACTCACAATTCCTCTCTAATCTGTAGTCTGACCCCAGTTAACAGTGAATGAGATCAATGATAAAGAGATATTAAGAAGCACGGAACAACCACATCTGTTTTTGTTTTTTATTTTTCTGGAAAAGATCTTCAGGGATATCAAATTTTCTGATGGCACTGGATTAAACTGAAAGTCATTATCAACCGTTTTCCTCTGATTTGTTTTGACCCTCCCACCTACAAACCTATGAAAGTTAATGCATGTGTACATTAAGCAGATACTCTAGGTTTTTGACAGCGAATAATATGTTCATGTCACTAAATGTGTGAGTACATATGCACATGCACACAAGACAAAGAGTGCCTGTCTGTCCATGTGTTTGTGCTTAATGCTTCCCATTGCCGTCATCAAAGAAAACCTGGATCACCTCCTCAGGAGGGGATACTGAATAACTCACAGAGAAAAGCAAAGGTGATAAAAATTGCACATCTTCCTTTTTAAGATGCAGAAATTAATAGTGAGATTCGCTTTTTCTCATTTTTCCTGTTTGGAATAATAACGTCCTGTTCAACTCTTTTTCAGAGGATACTCTGACAGGAGGTGATGAAGACATCTAGAAGGTTGGAGGAAGCATGGCAACCTAGAACCTCCAGGAAAAACAATGGATATAAGTGATACTCCAACACAGAAGAACCTTCTCAGCACACTGCACCGGCTTTTAGAACTGCTGTTGGAGGATTATCAGAAACAGTTGCTGAGATAAATGAAGATGAAAAGGTGACAGCGTGCTGTAATTTTTTCTGCCTGGACCAAAAGCTAACTGTAATTGACAGAACATGAATAAAGGGAGTTCTTGTTAACACTTGAAATGATAGCTGGTAGTCAGAAATAATAATAATAATAAAAAAAAAAGTGCAGAAAGTAAGCCTGCCTGTCTCTCAGTACATCAATGTCCATAGCCTCTCCTTCAAAATATCTTTTACAGCTACTGCGCGGTTTTGAGTGGATGACAATGGGTGCCTGTAAGGGTGTGCCTATGGATAGGCCATATATTCCTTCCTTGTGAATCTTTATGCTCAGTTGCAGCTCATGTGCCATTACACTTCTTGAGATAGCTTTTTATATTCTTGGCATCTTAGTGTTGATATTGTTTGCTGTCTGCTTTGGAATTTATTTGCATTTTCTTAATATTGTGCTTGGATCTCCTGCATTGTTGATTTTTCATAAATCATTTTTCAGCTAAATTCCCTGGTGTATGAATACTTGGGCAATAAATAGAGCTAGCAACTTCAAAGCAGAAATTTTAATTGTAAATGAATACATAAAATTGATTATCTCAAGGGGTTATTGATATAGTGCTTTAATATTGCGCTCCCATTATCTCACCGTCTAAGATCTGAATCACTCCTTGGAAGTTCCTATCTCCATTGTAAATAAAAGGTGTCTAGGACAAGTAGCCTGCAAATGTAAACCTTTCAGTTACACACCCAACATTAAATGGACTGAATTAAGGCTCCAGAGTTTGTATCATAGATCAGAATGACTTTTCTTCTTCAGATGAGAGTTATTTGTCTTCACTTAACCTTTGACCTCTTATCTCAGTAATCCATGGTTAGCTACTACAGAGCTAATCGTGTCAGTTCACAAAGTTATGATGGATCTGTCTTGGCTCTTGTCCTCATCCGAGGTGAATGAAATTCAGATCAGGAGGTGTGAATGATTATCAGAATTTACTGGCAGGAATAACTTTGAAAATTAGTTGATTCTTTTCACAGGTCCTGACTGAGATTGGTAGACAGAATTAATGTAACCATGTCCTGTTAACTCTGGAAATACATATGGGAGTAGATGTTACCAGCTTCAAGAGGAAAGGTTTCATCTTAGTGTCTTTTCCTATTTTATAATTTCAAATTAGCTGAACTATCAGCCATGTTTTTCAAGAAAAAAAAAAAAATGTAGATAAATTCTACAAAGGGGTTTACTAAGCATTCATTCTAATATAAAGTCCTGATTCTTAACCATAGCACAAGAAATAGACAAGAGTCCTGGTGATATCTATCCTTTTAAAAGTGATGAAACAAATAAAATATTAGATATGCTGGAAAATTATCTCACTATATAAATGTTTCTGCAGCTCCTATTGATGTGAAACAATGACATCTAATCATGATTCCATCAAATTAAGTTACTAATATATTTATTACAATAACTGCAATATTTTAATATAATGAACTAAGTTTTCATCACATGTACCTAGGAAAGCCTGTGTGGTGGTTTTACCCAACTGAGCAGTGGAACTCCACCACAACCACTCTTTCACTCCTCGTCCTCAAAGGAACAGGGTGAGAAAATATGATGGAAAACGGCTCAAGGGTTGAGATAGGACAAGAAGGTTGCTCACCAATTACCGTTACGGGCAAAACAGACTCAACATAGGGAGATTAATACAATTTATTACTACCACTAGCAGACTAGAGCAGTGAGAAACTAAAAGCAAACTAAAAACATCTTACCACCATCCACCCTCTTCTACCTCCTCCCCCTGAGCAGCACAGGGGAACGGGGAATGGGGGCTGCTGTGGTCAGCCCATATCGCTTCATCTCCACCGCTCCTTCATGGTCACTCTCTGCCCCTGCTCCAGAGTGGGTCCCTCCCATGGGATGCCATCCTTCCCAAATGGATCCTGCGTGGGCTTCCCACAGGCTGCAGCTCTTCCAGAGCTGCTCCAGTATGGGTCGGTACCATGGGGTCCATCCTTCAGGAGCAAACTGCTCCAGCACGGGTACCCCACGGGTGGCAGCTCCCACCGGATCACCTGCTCCTGCGTGGGCTCCTCTCCACGGGCTGCAGCTCCGGCCCGGAGCCTGCTCCTGCAGGGGCTCTCCATGGGCTGCAGCCTCCTTCAGGCCACATCCACCTGCTCCACCGTGCGCTCCTCCATGGGCTGCAGCGTGGAGATCTGCTCCATGTGGTACCCCATGGGCTGTAGGGGGACAGCCTGCTCCACCATGGTCCTCACCACAGGCTGCAGGGGAACTTCAACTCCTGCGCCTGGAGCACCTCCTGCCCTCCTTCTTTACTGACCTGGGTGTCTGCAGGGCTGTTTCTCTCTACATTTTCCCACTCCTCTCTCCCAGCTGCTGTTGCACAGCAGTTTTTTCCCTCTCTTAAATCTGCTCTCCCAGAGGCACAACTGGTGCCGCTCACTGGCTCAGGTCTGGCCATCAGCATGTCACTTTCGGAGCCAGCTGGAGCTGGCTTTTATCTGACATGGGGCAGCTTCTGGAATCTTCTCACAGAAGCCATCCCTGTGGCCCCCCTGCTACCAAACCTTTACCACGTAAACCCAATACAGTCTGTGAAAAAGAAAGAAGATTTGTTCTTTTCGGATAAAAATGAAAAATTCCTCAGTAACAACTCGAAAAATATGGTTAAACCTGACATTGTTTAAAGTAGTCTTTGTGCAGTCTCTAGATATGAGTTCTAAAACAGCTTACAGAACATAAATCTAACTTATTATAATAAGTAATGTTATTGTCTTTTGAGATTATATCATTAAAAGTATCCGATGAAATCATCTCCTAAATAACAGTGGTTTAGATTTGCCCATATTAAACTAAGTAGTGAAAATTCTACAGATTTATACAAATAGAAGAGGTCGTTGTGTAAGAACTTTGATGTTGGCAAGTATGAAGACACACTCATACTTTGGGAGTTCTGAACTTGCGATTAATAAACAGCAATTAGTCATCCTCTGATGAAAGCAACTCCAAACTCAAATGCGTAAAGTTTTCCTGAGTCACATACAGCACAGCTGCTGTCACAAACAGATCAGTTTTACCACATTATCATCATAAAGCTTCCAAAAGCTTTAAAAAGAAATGTTCTCATAAAAAGTTGAAATTTCTTCATCACTATAATCCTCAAGTAACATAGATGATTATGGAAAAGAATCTCTTTGCAGAGCCTTAATCATATATTCTTAATTTTAATAAAACATTTTGCTGCCGTTGTGCTTCTTCACTAAGAAATCTATGTTTACCATTTTCTTTCTAAACATCTATTTTCTCCTTGCTTCTGATGTTGTTCCAACCAGGAGAAATACTTAATAATGGCAAACTCTGTCAATGAAAGTTTTAATTCCTATCTTCTTATAAGTGTCCAGTTATCCTGTGGAGGTAGGATTCAATTTAAAACACCCAAGATTACAGACCTGCATGTAGGTGACTAAACATGCAGCAGGTAGTTCTGGATATTGTCAGTGCAAATCTCAGGCACAGTTCATTTGTTTAAATGACACATCTCGTAGCTTTTGAGGTGCCTTACATACCCAGTGGATGACTCCATGTGACTCTCTGGAGGAACATGGGTGTTTCAGTTTGTTTATCACAGTGGCAGCCCTGAGCAAGGTATCTTGGGGAATCTGAAATAGCACTAAGTACCCATGTTTACGTGCCCGATTTCAGTTCAGGGTGAGATAAATCACTCTTTAGTTTCTACTGTGTCTCAATGGGCGCAGCCACCCATTGAATGTGAGTTTTGAGCTCCAATTTGGTCTAATATAGACATCTAAATTCAGGTGCCTAAATATAGATATCTAGTGTCCAACTCAAGCACCCTGCAGTATATGAGGCACCTTTCTGTACTAGCTTATATGACAGGGAACCTGTGGGAGACCACTACACTTCTAGAGGGGCAGCTAGAGGTCAGACGAGATATGCCTGGTACTAGAAGTCTGCATCTGACCTGAGCTGTAAGAGTCAAAGAAAAGTCTTGAATTGAACCCAGGCTCACTGAATCTTTGGATCTTCATTTTCTATTGTTCTGTCTTTGCTGTTTTCTTTATAGGTGGGCAAAACATATGTACAACAATACCAAATCAGTATGACAATATATTAAGTCAAAAATTGATTTGCCAAGGAGACAAGGGAAGTACTTGACCTTCTCACAGTGTCTAATGAGACATTTCATTTGGGTAATATGATAAAGGAAAGAAAACATCCCTTCACATTACTTGCAAGATCCCAGTTTCAGCTAGATCTGCACATCTACTTTGTCCTGCTCCACTCACTACGCAGTGAAACACAACAGGAACGAATCTGCTCACCAGTCTAAGAGTTCAACTGCTCTCACTCCGGGGAGAACCATTTACTGCAAGTTTTTTTCAGAGCTTGGAGAAGAGAGAGCTATACTGAAGCATTGGCTGACACATAAATATTCAAACCAGTGTGATGGTATATGCACAGTTGTAAACATCTAACCTAGGCTAAGCAAAACCAGGTTTCCTGGAATCTGTGGGGGATATTTCTTTCTTGCTTTGCCATGCCAATAAATGCTTGTTATGTACAGGGTCTGAGTAGGTTAAAAGCACTAAAGGGATTATCTCTAGCCATGGTTTGCACAGTGCTGTCCGGGCATTAGTAAGATCTACTGAGCCGGCTTCTGGTTTGGCTTGGTAAGGTATATATACCTTTAATCTAAGTCCTGCTCGTTTTTTTTTTCCTTAAGGTAGTGAGGCATAAGGTGGGAAAACACATACCTATTATAGCTTCTGGCTTACTGGAAGATGTCTTTGCAGACTTTCCTGTGAAAATGGTTTATTGAAATAGGTAGTGTTTATTAACACAAAGAAATGTCCCATCTCTTTTCTTAAAAGGTATTAGTTCAGTATAGAAAAAACTACTCTTATAGTTGGGTTGAAAGTACATGTTGGATCCTGAAATAGTCCTGCCACTGAAATCAAAAGTTTCTGATGCCTTGGGGACACAATTTAACCTCTCTAGCTCAGCCTTTCATTTGTAAAATTAGGATAGCAATATGTAACTGATTTTCTTAGTGAAGACAGTATAAGAATTCAATAGTTTTATTATGTAGAATTCCATGTAAGTACCAAGTCATACTAATATTTTAAAGAAATAGGAAAAGAAAGTTTGTGTATTCTTTCCACATCTTCAAATACTGAAAAAAAAAAGCGTTCCATATGCGAAACATGTACAACGTAATTTCATGACTAAAATGAAACCCAACAAGAAAACAAATACCATAAATTATAAGAAGTGAATGAGTATGCTAAGTGGAATATAATTAGCTTTGACTTATTTTATCCATACATATCATCCCTGACAAGCCAAGCTGATTGTACAAGCTCACAAACTCAAATCTGTGGTTTGAGACCTGTTTTCTGCTTCAGGAAGACATGTTTTGATTTGGAGAAATCAGCTGAAACTGGCTTTCAGCAATAAGCCAAAAAGCTCTATATTGAAACTGACTCTTTTCTGGAGTGGGTTTTTCAAACCATTCAGCAATACTGAAATTCTTCAAATTGCATCCATTGTAAAACTCCCACTAACTTCAATAGTGGCAGAATTACTGCATAACATGAAGCACACCCAAAATTGTCTCTCTATCATACTGCTGTATGACAGATTTCTTTTTGTATCATCATTTATACTCTAGTATCTCCAAAATTAATATAATTAGTTTCTCACAGGACTCTGCATGAATAAACTCCTGTAAAATGCTCCCTAATGCTGAAGACAAATAGAATATACTCAGTGAGTACTGTGTGTCTCAAAAGGAGGCCAATGTCATCCTATTTAGGGCTTTACAGAAAGTCATCTCCGCATTGAATTATGTCTCTAAAGGAAGAGGAATCTGTTAAAGAAATTGAACCACAGAGGGCATCCACTTGTATCAGTTTAACAAGCAGAACTCTGTGTTGTACATCAGCAAAAAATTCTGAACTGTCTTCCTGTACAGGAAAGACTGGTACAGGCCATGTTACAGCAGATTAACCTGAAGTTAGCAATGGCATGGATAACTGTAACAGTGTGCATCAGAAAAGGAAACCAACTTACCACAGCCACCTGAAGATCAGAGCTGACGGATCCAGTAAAACTCTGAACTGTCAAGACACCCAAAGCAATTGCACCTCCTGACAATCTCCCTATAATAATCGTAATATCAATCAAATCACCCATCCATCCTTCCAATACAATTAACTGCTCCTTATAATAATAATACTAAGAAGAAAAAATATAAAATAAAAAAACCCTGCATATTTACAGGGAGGAAACGACAGCCAGCTGACATTCAACGTACTATCTCAGCTGAGGAAGAAAGGGTAATATCATATCTCTACTTCAGAGACAGGAATACATAAAACTTTGCATTGTAAAAATGCAGGTGATATCAAAACCACAGAAAAGTCTCAGGCTTTCTTACCAGTGTATTTTTTATTTATATGTAGGCTTGAACACACACACACACACACACACACACACACTCTCAGCAGTTGGTTTGAACAGATGGAGCCCTATACATCTCCAGGGAAGGCACCTGTGGAAACACAGACAACATGCATATAACCATCTTTAAAATACTCTATGAAAGAAATAAAGCACTGAAGAGAACTCTTACCGATGTGTCCAAACTAAGTCATAGCTCTCAAGTAGCCACCAGTACCTTAGGGTCAGATAAAGAACAGTACAACCAAAAATGTTACTGCAGATTCTGGGCATCAGAAGAATGATATTCAGGAAACAGAAGTCAAGATTATTTTTGTAACTGGATTTTGAATACAGAATACTTAAACTTTTCCAGTAGAGAAGAGATTTTTCTGTGCAAAATGGGAAAATGAACTTCAAATACACTAATGTTTTGACTCATCCAGGAGAAAACAAAATAAATCTGGCACCTTCCAGAAGGATTAATCATCAGGCAAAAGAAATTCATACTAGAAAACACTGACATTGCTGACTTTTACTATCCACTTAATTCTCTATATTCAGTCTTAGAAATTCTATCTCATAGATTATTTTGTTTTGCAACTATATCTGTGAATCCAAAATAAAGTGGCTTTAAAGTTCAAGGAAGCCTCCAACATGAATTATAACGTCTGCACAGAAATACACATTTACATAAGAAAGTATATCTTGCTATAATCCTAGTTTAGAGGGATTTTTTTTCCTTTGGAAGAATGTTCAGAGAATTATACTGTCAAAATGCAATCAGAGATGGAATCCCTTTTTTGAGTTTAGTAATTGCAAACAGTCAGATTTCAGAATAATTTCCTAATTGAGCAAAAGGCAGCAGCATCATGGAAAGACAATCCACATTAGAGATATAGATCATAGCTTCCAGAAGAGTAACTAATGGTGAAGTAAATGGCTTCAAGCTGTCAGTAAATGTACCTTAGAGGATTCTGAAGGATTCTAAAAGGTTTTAAAGATTAAGTATCATAAGCTAGGTATCATAATTTGTCCCTTTTGTCATCTAAAAAGTGCTATTTATCGAAGCCTATTTGTCTACTTTATATAAACTCCTCTTCCAGATTTCTCTGGAAAAACAAAAAAAAAAAAAAACAACTCTGCATTGGATACGTAAGTTGGGAACAATTCTATTCTGCTCTGTTTTATGCAGCTTACTCCGCTCTTCATATTTGTTTCAAGTAAGCCAATCAAATATTTAATTCTCTGGTCCATTTTCATCATTGAATTGTTTTATGGTTACTCTTTAAACATTTAGGACTTGATTCAGCTGCTTGCCCAGAGATCTATCGTACCAGCTCAGACACCTGAGAATATCCAGGGTACCTACATAGAAATGGCAAATATAACACAGGGCTTAGAGGAGACCTGTCCCTGGTGGAGCTCCAGCTGAGTGTTGAGCAGGATGCTACTGTACTTTATACAGTACTACACATGTATGTGTGTGCAACAGATTCAAGTGCAGAGGGTGTATCAGATGTGCCCAACCCCTTTCACACTCTTCTGCTGTGGACCCTGGGTTGGAGATATGGGTTTATTTTCTCTGTGTGTCTACAATACTTTGTTGTATGACCTTGAAAGAAATCAATTCTTACTTAATTCCTCATGGATTCAGGAGAGGCAAACAGTATTTTTTGTCCTCTGTGCTATGTAGCCACATTCCCAAAAGCATTTAGACATGAGCTCTCTATATGTATTTCATTGGCAAATTAAGCCTCTTGACAAACCAAGCACCCTAAGTCAGTACTTAGTGCAGCTCTGATAATAACGCATAGAGCTGCATATGAGCACCAACAGTCCTGTCAATACATCCTGCACATGAACCACAGGGCATGACGGCCATGAAAGCAAAAAGGCCTTCTTATCTCACACTTCCCTATCCCAGAAAATCCATCCTGCTGGATCCAGGCCAGTGTATTTATGCAGTGCTCGTGATCTTAACCAGGGCCAGCGTAGACAATGAAAGTAGGAACCATACCAAAATGGCTGAATTGTAGTTCACGAGTTTACGAAATGAAGACACAAGAAGGTTACGAGACTAGAGGAAAGCAAAATGGATGCAGACATGCTCAGAAGAGCTCTTTTGTCCTATTAATAAAGAAGAGCACATTTTTTCTATACAGGGCACAGTCAGTTAAGTGTCTGTAGGGAACACTGCTGATTGTGTGAAACCAGGCACAGGAAATGTGCACACTTTGGCCTGGATGACCCTCACTTACTCTTAGTAAAACAAGTCCAAACTAGCTGTCTAGCTGGTTGTCTGAGATAAATAGGAGGCATTACTCCCTAGAAATACCTAGTCTGCTCTAGAGTTCCAACAAGGCAAGCCCATATGACTAGTATAGGCTGTACATGTAACTAAGTCTCTCTAAAGAGAATATGCATGATTTTTTTTTTTTTTTTCCCGTATGATCTCCTTGAAACCTACGGCTCTCTGTCTGGGTTTGCACTGTGAAGGTACTGTGCCTGACAGCAATCTAGACAGCGCTTTTTTCTTCCCACTCTTCCAGTGTCGAGTGGAAATGTATTAAGGAATGCATTTGCAATATATTTAAAACCTGATTTCAAAAACCAATTTAGTTAGCTATCTCTCTATCAACAAAGCACAAACACTTAAAAGCAAGGAAATGAATAGATGCCATCACAAACTGTCCACTGCTACTTCAGAAATTAATGCATGTATCTTATCAAGTGTAATGAAATGCATATTTCATTATAATCCAGTGACCTTGCCTGTGACCCATGGAAAGGTGGGCATTGTTAGATGGGGTGTTTTGTTATTTTTGTTATCTTGATTTCAGTAGTAGAATACTTTCTTTAAATGAAAGTTGTTACATAGAGAAAAATAGCAGCTAATTATCTATTGAAAAGGAAAATGACATGGTAAGATACTTGTGGTAGGTTAAGAAACTGTGTATATCCTCAGGCAAGGGCAGAAGAATGGTTCCAGTTCACCCAAGATTTACGGCCGGATTCTGCCCACTGGCTTTAATTGTCTTACATAGATGCTACAATCAATACTTTAAATGCCCTTGCCTGGTCCTAGCAAGATGACACCAATTACCTAAATTACCTGCATATTGTGCCTACACTCAGTATATTGTCCATGGAAATAAATTAAAAGAGTAGAAAATCCCACAAAGTGAATCAGAGGGGGATCATCTGTTTTGCCTTGCAATCAAGCTCTTCCCAGCCAAGCCTGTTGTGCAGCTGTCCCAGCAGGTTTGCCCCAGAGATGAGCCTTCACTGACCTTGGTAGTTCTGAGGGTGCACAAAGACTCCTGGCTGTAGGCAGGTTCTCAAAACCCTCCTTCCACAGGGCATCTGAGCAATTTGCAGCAAGCTCTCTCCTCCTCCACCTTTGGGTGAAAAGTTGGAACAAGTTTCATTGACTTTAAATAGTACCACTTGTGCAAGCAATAGTTAGAGCACTGACAGGTCTAGCTCACTACACTTATGTAAGACCAGGTAAAAGTCCTGGGCACCTCCACAGGGTGAGTAATGTTGGAGTTGGTAAGAACTCAGTTGCCTACAGGACTCAAATGTGTATTTTGACAAACATTCTGTGTAATTACATTTTGTGTTTCTATTTCATAAAGGTTATGCTATATTTATTACATAGTTACTAGTAAACTTATATTTTACATATGTAATTCACTTTGGCTTACGGTTGAAATGCTATTTTACAATAAACTCTCTCCTCTCTTGGTAAGAGTAATACAGGAACATTGAAGCTGGTAGAAACACCTGTAGCTTTATTAAATTTGGGAATATTGTATCTGTTTACGTGCACAGAAAACCAGGTCAAACTTGTTTGTTTATTCTTTAAGCAGTACCAGTTTTAGATTGTTCCTAACTATACTTTTATTTGTTTTTAATTGCTTGGGATTTGAAAATATATGTCAGCTGCTTGCCTCACTGTTTTGTCTAGTAACAAAGAGGAAGTTTTAAACGCTGTGTTTGTTTACATTTCTGGCATTTCGGCATTTCCTTTTCTTTATTATTTAGATAAACAAAATAAACTTGACATATATCTTTGCTTCTTTTCATTATTTTGTTATTTAGACAAATAAAATAAAAGATGACATATGTTTCTGCTTATCAGTATCATAAATACTGCCTATGTTCTGGCAGCACTTGAAGTTGCCATGATATGAAAGCCCTCCAGCCCTAACTGCTATATAAACAAACTAAAATACACTCCCCATTGCCAGAAGAACCCTATGATCTAAAGAGAGAAGGGGGATGAGGAAAGGTTAGCCAGAGGTGTTTCATGTTGGTTAGATAGTGTTGCTTCATTTCAACTCCCTATCTACATAGGACAGAGTACAGTTGAAATGTCTTGGTTGTTGCACTGCTATTCACCTTCTATTTTTCATTTTTATGCCAAGTTATCTATAGTGGAACGTGGTATGAAGGGTGGAAAAATATGACTGTAAGTTATTAAGACTTTTGCATGCATGTAAGTAGGAAAAAGTAGTAGATGGGAAAGAGAGCGAGGAAGGAGGAAGCAAGAGACAGAGAGGGAGTTTGAGGATCAGAGACCTGAAAAGGACAAGGGGGGCACTTGGCTGCAGCACTGCAGGGCAAGCAACAACACATGGCTTCACAGCAACTTGAGAACATAAGGCAAAATATCTCCCTGGAGGTACCAAAACCATTGGTACTGCTGCCCACTTTGTCCACCCCACTGGCCACCACCAGCATATGTTTTTCTACGGCCAGTGTTGATGACGCTTATTCTGTCTCTCGTCTTTGACTCTTTCCTGGACTTCACTTTTGGCTAACTTTGTGTCTGGACTGTTTACCATTAGTTCATGTTTAATACTCCTCTGTATTTAAAGTCCCTTCTTACACTGTTTTTGTCCCCTTTTTTTCTGTCATCATTTCAATCCTATTTCTTCATGCTTCTCATCCAGTTTGTGACAATATTTGCTTATATTGCTTCTTCATTTCTAAACTTACATAACTAAACCCTGATTCTGATCTCATGTCCGCAAGTACAAATTCAGACCAGGGAGGCTGTAGTCAACTTGGTTTTTATCTTCCCACTAATCTAACTGTACCTCTGACAAAAAAAAAAAAAAAGAAAAAAAAAGGCATTTTTTCTCATAAGTTCAGAAGTATATGATAAAATCACCATACTTACATAAAATGACAATTCTTTCTCTTTGATCCTGATTCAGCAAAGGCCTTACACCATACCTAACACTTAGCCTCAGCATAAATCTCATTAAAATTAAACACATGCTAAAGGCCCTTAAATAAGCTCTCCTGGCAACAGACATTTACAACTAGTTAGAAACACTTAACCATCCATAACTATCTTTCTGCACTGTGCTTCTGCTTCTATTGCTGCATGATCAATCTTCATTCCTGTATCTTTGTGCCTGGTCAGAAATTGCTTTCGTTCTTGAAAATCTAACTCACTCACATTTACTCCTGTCCCCCTCCCTTCCTCCTTTCTATGCGTGTAGAAATCTTTGCCTTTTATCAGCCAGCCTCACTGAAAAGCAAACCAAACATACATCCTCTGTGTGTCACAGTAAGCTTAAGCCCTCGTTCCTCCATTTTTTGTAACTTTTTACCTGAGAAATTCCACATGCCTCCTGTGGGAAATGTGGATGGTGCAAGATTTTCACTTTTTCAGCTTCAGGTTATACAGCAAAATGTTCTGTGTATCCCATTAATGACGTAAACCTCCAAAGTACAAGCTTTCAAACCATGGCAAGCTTTGATAATACTTGTCTGCAGTAATTTTTAAACTTGTTTTTTCCGGGACTGCTTCCTACTGTAATCAGCAGTCTTCTCAGACTTATATCTCCTCCAGTAATATTTTTCTTATAAAGCCTCAAGGTCCGATAAAGCCTCAAGATCTGATTTCTTTTCTTTCTATTTCTTTTTTTTTTCTTTTTTTACTTTTTTCTTTTCTTTTCTTTTCTTTTCTTTTCTTTTCTTTTCTTTTCTTTTCTTTTCTTTTCTTTTCTTTTCTTTTCTTTTCTTTTCTTTTCTTTTCTTTTCTTTTCTTTTCTTTTCTTTTCTTTTCTTTTCTTTTCTTTTCTTTTCTTTTCTTTTCTTTTCTTTTCTTTTCTTTTCTTTTCTTTTCTTTTCTTTTCTTTTCTTTTCTTTTTTCTTTCCTTTCCTCTTTCCTCTTTCCTTTTCCCTTTTTCCTTTTTCCTTTCCTTTCCCCTTTCCTTTCCTTTCATTTTGAGGTTCACTAGATCTCTCAACAAATTGTATTCCATACATCTATACAATAAATTGTATTACATACATACTTTCTCATGTCTATCTCCAAAGGGGATTACTAATAACAGTAACTTAGGTTTACTTTAGTCTGTATGAATTCTCTAAAATCTTTTTATACTAAAGCTACTGATGAATTTTCAACTGCCTCATCTATTTGAACCCTTCCACCCTTTTCTATCACTATCCACAACTGCACTTACAGTAATGGGACATTGAAATTTCAGGGCAGAAGTTCTTAACCAGGGGATGTGTTTTGCTGAGTTTTAGAAGGTGCCTGACACGTTAGATTTCATGACAAACGGGATTAGGGTGCAGGAGGTGGGCCCAGGGGTTAGAGCTGAAGCCAGCAACTCAGGACCATTCCTTTGATTGCATCCCAGCAGAAAGCTGCTTTTTTTTTTGACTTCTGCTAGCTTCCTTCTTAGCCCTTAATGCACACAGGGTGATACAGTGCAATGGGAGTGCAAAGTGATTGTGTTAATACAGGTGTGATAAGACTGTTCACCCAAATGTTTAAGGAGAAAGGAAACACATAGTCCTAACATAGGAAGGTTAGGGTTAGGGTTAGGGTTAGAGTTTTTGTTTTGTTTTGGTTTGGTTTGGTTTTGGAAATCACTTAAACTCAGAACTTTGAGAGCATTATCATCTTAATTTTCAATTAAAATCTGTGAAATCACTCTGTGAAAAGAATGGCTGTTACACACATAAACAACATTTAATGCTGGACCTTTGATCTTTTGGAGGCCTTTTTACTGGCCTCCAGAGAGGTCAGTGAAACTAATGAAAAAATTAACATCAACCACTTTGAGTCAGGCCTGAAACAGAGAACCTCAGATTCCCCAGTTGCATTGAATTAGAAACAAGTGAATCCCTTTCATCTAAATATAGCTCTGCATCGACCATCTTCATATGTAAAATTCAGAAGCTTAACTCCACCACTGGTATCTCTGAGATGCTTTTCCCAAGCCACTTTTAGAAAAAGCCATCAGAAATTGTTGCTAAGTGTCATTTTCAGTATCAGCATTGCAGCTTCTGTCCACTGCAGATTAAAAGTCTCTTTCAAGCACCACTTTGAATTTAAGTAAATCACAGTAGCATTCCAGCTACCCCATAATCTCTACTGGAACACTTTCCTGGCATATTTAGACTACAAACATATTCCTATCAACACCATGGAAGTCAGGAGACTGTGAAACCTCTTTGCTATGATGCGGCTCCTAAGGAGAATGAAAGCTTTTAATTTTTAGCAATCCTCTTACTGAGCACAGTATTACTGTGGGCAGGGATATTTTCCTTTTAGGCAAATCCAAGCTGGTAATATATTCACTATATTATATATTGACTATTACTCAGTTTTATTTGAAAATCTCTTCTGTGGAATATGTTGTTCAAAATACCTGAAGTAAAAATTATTATAATTAATACCATTGCAGTATATCAGTTTATTTATCAATAAAGAGCGAATTAGTGATAATTAGTGATATGTCTTAAGTATTAGAAATCAGGAAGTGCTGAAGCTGAATTTAACACTTTTCATTGGTTAATATCTATTGGTTCGTGGTTTGGGTTTTTGTTCTGTTTTGTTTTGTTTTGTTTTGTTTTGTTTACAACCATGTAAAACAATTTACACAGCTTCTTTATTACCTTCATTGCACAGAGTTTGGTGACACAAATGTTCTGTTTAAAGTACAAAGTAGGCACCGCTGTGAGGACATACACATGAACACAAAAGATCAAGTGTTATAGCCAGGATTCATGCCCCCAGCTTCAGGCAGTCACTGCTACGTTCTATACTGTAAACATAGAGAGAGAAGCAACTCATGAAAGATTCATGCCTTTGGCAGCCTAAGTCACCCTTTGCAGGTGACTAACTTGTACCGTGGGGCAGTTTTATAAAGATATTTAATCATTTAAGCCTACAACCTAACAGTCATTTAAGCTCCTACCTTCCAATACAATAAATTTAGCAAGGGCACCTTGGTTGGTCAGGCAGTGTCTAGAGAGACTTTCAAAAACAACTAGGTACCTAGGGTAGGATTCAACCTATCTAAATTCAGATGTCTCCAGTATGAGTACACAAAGCTGAGCTGGGCATATAGATTCTGATTTCAGAGAATGAAAGTCTAATCAACAACATCAGTGAATAGTACAGCACGATTCCTTCGATCAGATGTAAAGGTTTGCTCTAGACTGAGGTGTAGGCACTTACAGCAGTGATACTGAAAGTCAGCAGAGCTTAATCCATACCCTTAATTTAAATCAAAGTTCACACAGAATTTACCTTCATTAGTCAATACTCTGCTAGACACGTCTTTAGGCATCCAAATACTATTCAGAAATTGGTCCTTACAGTCCCTTTATACTCCCAATGGAAAATCTCTTCAGTTTCAATGGAAGTAGGATCAGGATCTGATGGTACTTAACACTAAGTAGTTGTAAGTATCAATCACTCTGTATGACTATGGCCCAAAGTAAATCTGGTCATACATGCATGCAAAGAGGTAATGTCTGAGATAAAATTAAGCTGTGTTTGCTTCTCAGCCTTCTCAAATGCGAGTCTCTGTAAAGTAAACCCTGATTTGGTCTTACTCCTGCTTCTAGACAGTAGTGACTTTATGGCTACCTAAAGCATTCTCATTAATGCATGGCAGAGTTTCTGTATTGCTTGTCTTCTGCATCAATTTTTCATTTGCAGTTTATTCACAGAACTCTTTACCTGTGCCCTTGATGAGTCATCTTCTTCAAATGACTGAACTGACTGCATTACACTAAGTACATCAGTAAAAAGTTTTAGGGAAGTGAAACAACTTTTTACTCTTTTCAAACTGTTCCTGATATGCATAATGCCAGATCCTTCACTGGGTAAGAATGGAGCATGTTAACCGCATGATTATGGTACTGGGTATCCCTTGAAAAATTCTACATTATGAAACATAATGAGATCAGCTAATAGCAGGCAAAATCAGGCTAGAAATAAATTACCTATTTTTTACTAGAAGTTAATTAACTAATACCTGCATTGGGGATAATATGGATTCTTTATCATTCAATCTCATTACAATAAAATTGGCTGTCTTTCTCAAAGATGTACACTGCCTTGATCAGAAGTTACAGTCTTGATATATGAAGTGCTTGGTGAAATTATGTCTTGCATCGGGTGGTAAGACACTGGAACAGGTTGCCCAGGGAAGTTATGGATGCCCCATCCCTGGAAGTATTCAAGGCCAGGTTGGATGGGGCTTTGGCAACCTGGTCTAGCGGGTAGCTTCCCTGCCCATGGCAGGGGGCTTGGAACTAGATGGTCTTTAAGATTCCTTCCAACTCAAACCATTCTATAATTCTGTGATTCTATAATAACAAGAAGTCAGGCTGTCTGACCATTGTGGTCCTTCTTGCCCTTAAAAATTGAAGCTTTCTCTCATTTAGACCTTGAACCAAAGCCCAATGAATTCAGTGGGAAACTTTCCTTTAGCATCAAGGGACACCTCCCTGCTAAACAGCTATAATGCGCAAACTCACTTTTCAGGATTCCTGTTGGCTGAGACAGAAAAAAAAGGGTTATATTTACCCCTGGAGATGGGATTTACATAATGGAACAGAGGGCTTCAGTCCGCATGAATTTCACACATACAACTTTCAGGACTGTTGCCTGTTACACTAATACAGTACTATGTAGGTTGTTCAGAAGAAAATGTGAAAAAAGTTAATGTCACAGCAAAAATACTTTCGGGATATTATTTTGGCATTGAAGTCTTAAATGAATAGGGGTGTATTGTGTATAATCATGTATGAGGACCAATTTCCTGTTGTCTTGAACCCAGAAGTCATCTTACTGAAGATATGGAAACTGGCTTAGAAAAGCAAGCAGGATTTGGCCTTAAAATTATTGTTATTACTATTTTGGGGAAGAAACATAGAATATGATGACTTACAATTGTTTCTTATTGTGTCAATCATTAATAAATAACTCTTTCCCATGCCCAGATGCCCACCTTGCTGAGAAAACTATTGTATTCTATTCATATCTAAGTTAAGGTAGTGAATCATTTCAGTGTTCTGTGCATGGCATTCCTCAAATTTTACTTACCATGTGGCCTCCCTAGGGTTCTCAGGTTGGTATGTTTAAGATTAATGAGACATTGGCACTCTATTAGGAAGCTATTTAAGACAATGCATTTAGTCATTATGAATTATTACATGAATTAATATAATCTGACCTCTTTATTAATACAAGTTAACTAAATGGTGCCTGCTTCACTCTGAGGTGAGGACCCTGAACAGGAAATTCTTTATGGACATTGTTCTGATAATGACAGCAAGTCAGACCGTACACAGAAAGCGTCAAAAATTCAAACAGTCCTCTAGGGGGGCACCATCTGCTCATTCATTTGTGCATTTGAACCTGAATTAAGAGCAGTAGACAACAGACACAAGTTCACAGGTTTATGTTGTTTTTCATTTCATAGGTACAACAGTTACCCACACAGATGGACAAGTTCAGATGGAGCTCTGCAAATGCTAAGACACGTCTGGTTTCACTGGTGTCATGGGTTTGGCTGGGATAGAGTTAATTTTCTTCATAGAGGCTCATATGATGCTGTGTTTTAGATTTTTGATGAAAATAGTGATGATAACACACTGATGTTTTTAGTTCCTGCAGAACAGTGCTTGTGCAGAGCCAAGGACTTCCCAGCTTCTTGTGCTGCCCTGTCAGCAAGGAGGCTGGGGGTACACAAGGAGCTGGGAGGGGACACAGCCAGGACAGGTGACCCAGACTGACCAAAGAGATATTCCACACCATATGTCGTCATGCTCAGCAATAAAAGCTGGGGTAAAGAAGGAGGAAGGGGGGACATTCAGAGTGATGGCGTTTGTCTTCCCAAGAAACTGTTACACCTGATGAGCCTGCTTTCCTGGCAGTGGCTGAACACCTGCCTGCCCATGGGAAGTAGCAAATGAATTCCTTGTTTTGCTTTGCTTTCATGCACAGCTTTTGCTTTACCTAGTGAACTGTCTTTATCTCAGCTCATGAGCTCTCACACTTTTACCTTTCCAACTTTCTCCCACATCCCACCTGGGGAGAGTGAGTGAGTATTTGCATGGTACTTAGCTGCCTGCTAGGGTTCAGCCACAACAACTGGTTAACCGTCAGAGGTCGTACTGATAGCTTCCTGTTTTCTCTGAATAAAAATGGCCAGATTCAGCTTGCACACAGTCAAATGGAGTGATATTGTGGCAGCAATCTCATTAATTTTAATGAAATTAGTTTCTGAGTAAGGTGCTATTCCATGACAGTAAAGGTGACCATATCTGATCCAAAGGCATTGCTGTAGGCTGATCCACTGTATCACTCCATATCAGATTTTCTAACTCTCACGAGCTGGGTTTGGTATTGGTATTTTTTTATTATTATTTTCTTTTATTTATTTTTAGAAGCTTTTCAAATGTGATAGCATCAAAGGGAATATTTTTACTTTCTACGGAGATTCAAAGGATCTGGATTTCTAGCTCTTCCATCAGTTCCTAGAGAGACAGAGCTAATGTTTACATTCTACTTACAGACCTAGGACAGACAAAATTTGGGGCATACAATGTTTTAATTCCATCTCCTTAGGCCTTCTTTTACTCCTACTGCCATTCACAACAATGTTGTTCTTGGTCTCAGTGAAAGCCAGATCTGGTCCATCTCTGAGTGGATTCCAAACCGCATATACAATATAGAATATCAGGTACGTTGCTAAAAATAAAACATTAATTTGTTTTGTTTGTTTGTTTTGTTTTTATTGACACATCTGAAGGGACTTTATTTCCAAAGATTAAACAGCTTTGCTTTTGTCCAGTGGGAGTATCCTGAAACTGCACATCAAAGTTAAAGCAATTTCTGTCTTCTACCAGCGTTGTTCTTTAGCTGCTAAAAGCTAAAGCACAGGTACCTGACTAGAATGGAGGAGATCCTATGAAATTCTCTGTGATATCACATTTCACATCACAGATTATGTCTACCTGACTACAGGCACTACCTGGACAATTCTACTAAAAGACCAAGTTTTGATCCCTGGCCAAAAAATACACCAACAGATAAGGCTTATACGTGAATTTTGCAGGCCAAGCTGTCTTTCAGCATGATGAGTTCTGCAGAACTTTGCCCACTAATGACAGGGAGCCAATAATGCTGTAATCAAGAAAATTGAAGAAATACAGAAATTTAAGTAAATCCACATTAGATGATGCCTAAGAAGCCCCATTCTACACTCTTAAATATCTTCTGATATACTTCTAGTCCTGTACTTATAGTGTAATTATCACATTTTTTTTTCTTGGCTATCCTTTCCTTACTCTCTGCATGAAGCATTCTCACTTTCCATACACTAAAACCTCAGATTTCCTTCTTTTGCTACTAAATTCAAACTACCTCTAGTTCTGGTCTCCAAATAAGAGGGTCGTAACATAAGCAAAATGAATGCAGCCAATATACTAGCATGACTCACATATTGCCCATAAGCATAACTTCCACACCACCACCCAAATCAGATTTGTCACTCAAAGTCCCTCCACTTGCACACATCTCGAACACTGGTTAAATGACAACTGCACAATTGACAAGAGCTAGGAAGTAAAAGGATCCTTATCCACAAAACACCGACGAATTACAGCAATATTATCATGAACAGGTAATAGAGAACTCATTTAAAGTGAATTATAAAGGGTCTAAATCACTTGGTTTTTAACAGTCCTCTTACCTCTGCCTTTCTGATTGCATTCAAGGCTGCTTTACCTTGGCAGACAGACATACCCAGAATTACAGTAATCCAGTCTGAGGAGGTCAGGAGAACATGAATCTAATGAATCTAGGCTAATAATTACATCTCATTTAATTACCTCTGAGATAAAGCAGGAGCTGTAATTTTTTTATAATTGATGTTGCTGACATCTTTGTACCTTTTAAGTTGTATTAGTTGTAAAATCTGCCATGTTAATGTTGAAGTTGATAAAAATGTCACGAAGTAAAGCAAAGATAATGGAACAGGAGAGTCTCTAAATGTCAAAGAAGTATAAAGGCATTGATAGATAGATACTTTACTGCCTTTATGTCGCACGTGAGCTCTGCAATAAATGTACAACGTGTGAGGAAGGAAATCGGGAGCTGAAATACTGAAATACTGCCAAGGTTTTGTTTGGTCAGATTTTCTCAATGTAATTCTAACTTTTTATACTTGCCTTAGGCCATTGTCATAAAAGCACATGCATTAGACTGGACACTTGGTGGAGTAATCTATGTTACTATACAGACGTCCATATTAAATTACTGGCTGACTTCAGGCCCTGAAACTGGTAAACTTGCAATTACATGGTAACCATATTCAGGTAAATTGCCTTATTGAAGTTTTGCATCTGCCACACTGGAATTTGGAAAATGACCCTTTAGCAACTGAAAAAAATATCTGGCTCAATAAGGTACTTTTCTCATTCAGAGAATTGATTATTCTTTCTGCTTGGACTGATCCTGTGCTACTGCAACCAATGAGACTTTTAGAATCAATGAAAGTTTAACTTCATCAGGAATAAGAGCAAGTCCTCTGTGCCTGATGGACCTTGAAATTAAAACAACTTCTTTATATTTTTGCTTTTTCTCCAGCAACCCCATTGCCATTCGAATTTTGAAGCGGTGTTTCCAGCCAGTTCATTCTCCTCCTACTGGACTTTGACCAGCAGAGCTCAAGCACAGCTGAACAGAGGTCCCACAGGGACAAGAGTTTCTTATGTGTCCTTGGTTGGTTGGTTCTTGAAAGTAATGTTTGCCTTAGTCGATAATTTGGGATCCCTTACTTCCTCAGACCTTAGGCAAAATCTTGATGGCCAGGTATTTGGCCCATGAGTCCAAAGGACACTATGAGGCAGCTTCGCAGAGCTCAGCTCTAGGCCCAGTGGGACCTCTGGCAGTGTGCTGGCATCAAGATTACCAAGAAGAAGCAGCCCAGAAAGAGCCAGCCCTCTTTGTACACCATGGCCCAAGTCTTTTCCCCATAGTGCGGCTCTCCAGATGCCAGGGAAGAAGGAGCAGTTTATGGGGGATGCAGAAGATCAGGGTCTAACGCAGATACCTTGCTGAAGTTTTATGGGTCTGTTCAGCTCCAGAACGAGGACAATAATGTATACTTTTTCTATCTTAATGTAGGTTAAAAATTCTTTGAAATTATTTCTGCCTGTATCAGCTTACCTCCTGGTGCTACCACATTTCTTGTGGCCTACTTTCACTGAATCCATCATGACCCATTACAAAAACAACAAATGATGAATATTTATTATTTGTAGCATCATCTGAAAGATAATAGCTAAAATGAATCATTCTGCTGCCCTTTTAACTGAAACATAAAACATAAAAGTATACACATGCACGTACACACACGTACACAGTGTAAACTGTACCCTATATAGAAACACCCACTCAAAACCAGACAACCGTATTTTTCCTAAGCGGAACAAAAAAATAATAATTTCATTCTTTGTGCAACCATTTCAGAATAACAGCAGTGGTTTTGATTTTTGAATTCATTACACTAGTTTGTTGCTTTCTTGTTTTTTTTTTGTTTTATTTTTGTTTTTGAATTATGCTAATTGTACAAATTTTATTCATCTATATATACATAAGAAAAAAGATAAAGTTTCTCTCTGTTTGTGATCCAACATGCAGCTGATAGTCATTCAGGCTTTTTCAACAAAACAAAAGGAACATTGACCCAGAAATTTAATGTGGACGTGTAACAGTGAAAAATGTGCAAACAGGACTCTGGGGTCACCTACAGAAAAAAAAAAAAAAAAACAGAAACAAACAAAAACGAACAAACAGAAATTGAAAACCGTAGCATTTCAAGACGGAAGAAGTAATCAACTGTTTACCTTCTGCTTCTTTGATCTTGGATTATACCAATGATGACAACCAGTCACAGGAAAAGGAGAACAAGGAACTTAGCATAAAAAGTGAGAAGACTATGCGTATTCACTCCTCTTACCAGACTGTTGTGACACAACAGTTTTAAAAACTCTCTGATAAAAGAGAGAAAGAAACCATACAGACTCTTCACCTACTTTAATAATCTCGTATAATTGATCTGGGCATTCAACACTTAACATTTTAACTGTTATTTAGATGCTGCCAGCTAGCCAGCTGCAATCCAACACTTCAAAATATATTTTTTATTTTATTGTACTGATGAACTAGAGTTGATGTAAGTTCAGTTACTGTGATATGATTTTGAAAAAGCAGAGTCCCACAAGACCTTGAACAAAAACAGCAATAAAGTTTGTGGCTCCTACATGACATCTTAATTAAAATTGTATTTCTGTTTTTTTTTTCAGCCATGTATCAGCTGTCTTTAAACTCCTTGGAACAGATCTTCTAGTCACTACTGGTTTAAGACCTTCTTAAGCAAAAGAAACAGAACTATTAAACAACAGAAACAGAACTTCCACTATGTGAAGGGTGTCTCCCCAAATGACCGAACACTCAAGCCCTTTCAATTATCTCGACCACTTCAAAGTGAACTGATACCCAGAGTAGGGAGTTATGCGTCCTCTAAAACTTAGGAGCTCCTTCATAACATTTCTTAGAACAGGAAGAAAGTGAAATTACAGCACATCC
>VXAL01018556.1:75556-114447 GCA_013399475.1 Chauna torquata
AGGGGAGGGGAGGGGAGGGGAGGTATCAGTAACACAATGGGCATACTGATACTGCTGGTCTCTCAAGCCCAGTCCCACCATTTATACTGTTCACCTGCAGGCACAGACTTGTGTTGGTCTCCAGAGCATAACTGAGTGGAAAAGCTAGAAGAGCTCATGTAACTGCATACCCATCTTCTGCAGTCAGAAAGTCTGGAAATAAGCATGTTACAGCCCTGTCTATCAGCAGAGCTCAAATATAGTTCTTGCTGATTCTTTGGTGACTTTTATCTCACCTATCTCTGGGCATTGACAGTGTAGGCACCACCTGAGCTAATTCTCCTAGTTCATGGAAAGAAACAGGTGCTTTGAAGCCAGGAGTTATCTGACCTAGTTTACACTACTAATTTAACACCAAATGAATTGTAGCTGGAAGCATGCCTTTCTGTACATTGGTCTTAGAGGGAAATCTTTAGAGGAGCTGCTACCTTTGGTGTGGGCATCTGTACTGCTGATTTCTGTATTTTGTCAAAAAAATTCTGGATTTTTGAACCCATCCAGAGTGTATACCTGAATCTAAGGGACAACTTGGCTTCTTGCCACCTATGGAGACAGAAAGTTCATGGTTCATCGTGTTTAACCTGCTTTCAGTCTGCTACTCAGCTAGGTTTACATATCTCATGATGCAGAAATCGTCTGAGGAGCAGCATATGACCGTGGATGGCATTAACTGTCTAAATGTCTAGCTAAGAGATATTTAAGCTTCCAATTATCGTAAGCATAAAACTAATGTGCAAAAAGTCACATTGATTACTACTCCTGCACATAATGGGAAGAGAATGGTTGCCTCATACCTAGCAAATGAGCTGTTGAAGTAGGTAGGGGACACAAGCAAGGTCAGCATGAGACAAAGGTTTGGAGACAGACACCAAATGGGAGCAAATGCACCCAATCCTGCCAGCTGATGCAATCCAGAAGGAGCTGTTCCCAAACCGTTGCTGTGTAAAAACAGCACATTAGCCTCTGCCTTGCACTTCAGCAGCACTGGGAAGTGTGAAGGAGGTTCACAAACACATTTGTCAAAAAGCTTTTCTTTTTGTAGTTTCCACAGTTGTTACCTTGATTTCATACTCCAAGATGTGGGTTGTCTTCTTTACACTATTCATCATTTTGAACACATGTATCATGCCTGCTCTTTGCTTTTAACCAAGCAAAGCTCATCTTATCCTAAGCTTGATAACTGAAACAGACAGATCACTTCACTCTGTTTCCCTTTAGTTGCTACACAGTCAAGAATTAATTATACCTCAGATTTTAGGGTCTCCTTCATATATATACAAAAAGGGTTGAAATGGAGACCAATGAATCTGAATCCTGATTTTTTTCAGTAACAAAATAAAATCTTTCCTATGCTAGCTTCAACCATTTTAAATGGTTAACTTTTAAATTATTACCAAAGTCAAAATTATTGCAAGAAGTGATACATAACCACTGTATTTCTACTCCTGTACTTATCTTGCTGTCTACAGATGCTTGGAGATAAGTATGTGAACGTTTCCCTAAGGTAGAGTGCTCTCCTGAATCATGACCTTAGCAGTTAAGAGACCTGACTATGAGGACCATTTCTTATTTCACTGAAAATAAACCACCACTGGAATGGAAGAGACAGTTGTCGAGTAGCATACAGCACCATTATCCAATAGTTCACGGCTGAAGGTGCATAACTTTTTACGCAGATGAAGCTCTCAGAGGCAATTTGAGGTAAATACAGTATAGTTTTCTGATACAGAATTTAATAGCTGTCTTTGCTTTGCATTTTGATTTGCTTTTCTTTCTCTCCTGAAGCGAACAAAATGTGTTGAAAATTTACATATTAGTGCCACAGAAATGTATTTTTCTTGGCATCCCATATCCTGTTTCCTTCTTTCCCAAGTTTGCTGTTCTCAGCTTCCCAAGTACAGCAATACCCCAGCTGCATCTGATAATTCTCATCTCAATGACAAAAAAAAAAAAAAAAAGAGAGAGAGAGAGAGAAGAAAAACACTCCACAAAAATAATGTACTCATTTTCATGCCAAGTTTGAAAGAAAAATAAGTAAATGAACAGCTGGACTACAGTAAATGATTTTTAACTAGTTTAAGGGAATTTTATATACAATTTTCTCTAAGTATTTCCTCCACACCTGCAGCAATCCCTCCATCTTCTATTCCGTTCTGAATGAATATGATGATAACATGGGATCCTGAATCATCAGTTAATCTGGGAAAAAAATCCTGTGTTGCAAGAAGCACAGTTAATTCTACTTTTCAGTTTGGTGCTGTCCTCCTCTTCCTTCTTCTATGATAGAAACCCCAAACTCTAGTAAATCATTATATCAGAATAATGAACAATTTTGACATGGTAAAATGGCTTATTTTTCAAGAATACCATGAAACAAACCTTTACTTTTATTGATTTTATTGGAACTCGGGAACTTCTTTCACATAGGAGAGTTGGGAATGAGGAGAGGAGGTGCCTATGTATTGGAAGTGTATCCATAAAGAAGCATTTCTCAAATGTTTCAGAAAGAAAAAAAGTGCACATGACATTATTTCAGCATCTGAATGACCATGCACAATTTGGTTATTCTCACTGAGAGCTACCAAATATATTTCAGGTATGCCTACTGAGAGCTACCAAACTCGTTCTAGATATTCCCACAGCACCTGCTGTAATACAACGTAGAACCCATCATTTTTCTTACTTTCAGTAAGCTTAGAAATAAACATTAAGCTTGCTTAAGCTCCATTCATTAAAATACTTTAAAATATGAGAATGGGATTAGGTACATTTCAGAATTATGCAAAATGATAGCAGAACTTTGAAGGAAAATCTGCTATAAATGCTGACAATAAGATAACAATGCATTGTGAAAAGCAGATTATTTGATTTTATTAAAAAATAAATAAAAAATAAAAAACTTTATTGACCTAAAAAGGTTTGACAGAATCAATTACTACAAACCATGAGCACTATGTACTTCAGGAGATAATAAACTTTCATATTCACTTAAAATAAAATCCATGCAACCCATACTTTTTTTTCTTCTACACAGTCTGTCACAATAGTAATTGATGAGTATTGTTACTTCTGCTGATTGTTAAATTTCACAGACAATGAGACTGGCATATCAGCTCCCATAACTGAACAATTTATCAAGATTATTTGCCTTTTAGAAGGAATATTCTAATGGACAGACAAAAAAAAAAAAAAAACAGAGATGGTAAAAAGATGCTTACTTTGTAGGACACAAATAAGAATAGTTTTCAAGGAACAAACCACAACCAGTGGAGGTGTACTTACCTTCAAATGCCATTTGACTGACAGACATTTCTTCAGGCTTTATTATTCACATGTCAGGAAGTAAATAAGTGAGTTTTATAGACTTTATGTTAATTTACTCTGCCAACATTGCCTTCTGGAGTATTACGGCAAAGTTTGTATTGAAGGAAAGGGCCTCTCTTCCCCCCCCCCNTTCTAACACTCAGACACTTTGGTTTCTTCCATACTTTCCCAGTGATTTCATAAGATGACAATTTATTTCAGTACAGTAGATATGGGAGTTCATGTACATGTCTTTATTATATACATACCATTTTCACCACATTTGCAAATGTGACAACACTGGCAGGAAAATTCAAAGCAGAAGGTCTGATGCAGACTTTGATAAATTCTTGGTGATATCTTGTGAGCTTGGTTTTTATGAAGGTTTTACATTACCAGCACCTTGGGCTGCAAAACATCTGAAAGTAGGTTACGTATAAAACTGTACCCGCTTTCCCACAGGGTGCAAGGCTACTGCTGACATCAGAAGCCTCCTGCCAAAACTGGAAGTGCTGGCAGTTATATTTAACAGACCAGATATCCTTATGTTTGGTTTATTCACTAGTAGTTATTCTTTGGTGGTGGTGTTTGCATCTCTCTGCTGCAAAGATGAAAGGGATTCGGCTGCTTTGCGTACAAAAGAGAATGGAGCTGGGGAAAACCATGCAAGTTCCCCATGTCAAATGTAAGGGCAGAAGGAAGTAGATGGCAAGAGTCCCCCTTGTTTCAATGGGGCTGGAGTGCAGCCTACCCAAAGAGAGCCCATGCTGCTCCGGCTTGCCAGCAAGATCTGCAGAAACATGGCTTGGATGCTGCTGGCAAGACTTAAAAAGGGTCTCCCAGCCATGGTACACCACTTGGTTTTGTTTACTTCTTTGTTTTCTCAGGGTGTTTTCCAGGATAGGTTTTTGTTTCACTGGTTTGATTATTGTCTTTGTTTGTTTGCCTTATCTTTTGAAAGCTTGCCTCTGGAAAAAGAGAAATTGCTTTTAGAAAATGCAAGAGGAACTAGAACTGAAAAGAGTCTTTGGGAGGCAAGAAATCATCTTTTTTGTGAAAATCTTTTTCCTTTCTTTTCAATGCAGAATTTTTGCCCCATCCTTTGGCATTCACAGTGCAGAATCCAGCACAGTTTCCACTCACTACTTTTGTGAACTAAGTCATGGGTGATTTCAGTGGAAGAGGACTGTTTTGGAAAGCACTTGAAGTTTGTCAACTTGAAAAGATACCAGATTTGATCAAATATATGAAAATGTCAATACCATCATTGTTGCTTTGCCATCAGAATGAATTCAAGGCACAGTTTTTGTTGGTGGTGGTGTTTTTGTTTTTCCCAGAATACAAAAAATCTTAAAAGATAAAGCTAATCTTACCTTGACTTCAGTACTTTATTTGAATTATCCTTGTACTACCATCAGGCTCCAGCTTTATTCACTACCTGCTGAATCAATTACCTTTCCTGATAAAACAATTTTCCAATGTTTCAGAGTTTAAAATATGTGATTTCACCAAGGCAACAGTCCCTGACTTCATAGCAAGAACCTTTTTTAAATTACTACACACCCCATTCGCCTTCTCTATAAAGAAATGCAATTTAGTGAGAATAAGTTTGTTAAATCAGAGCAGTAGGTACATCAGATACTGGCAGGATTCCTAAATGCTGTGTTATGAGTCAGTGCAAATGTATGCATACTGGAGAATTGTCTTTAAATCAGAGATAATACAAACATGCAAAACAGTGATGTTTGCTCTATAAGGAAAATTATGAACTGTTTCTCCTAAAAATACTTCTCATCCAATGGAAAAATGTCTGTCCTGCAGTACTTAATCAAACAATTCTAAGCAGAATAGGTAAACGTGTTTATTTTTTAAAAGATTATTCACGCTTAACATCTCTCTGTCCTGTACTCCTCCTCTGAAGTGGAGGTTAAAGATCATTGACAAGAGGAAGACATAACACTGAAAGATTTAAGGCAACAGACACAGCCAAACAGTAGATCAGGTTGTCCAGAGATTCTGTGCAGTCTCCATCCATGGATGTTTCCAAAACATAACTGGATAAAACCCTGAGGAACCTGGTCTGACCTCATAGCTGACCCTGCTTTGAGCAGGTCAGAATATAGACCTCCTCAGGTCCCTTCCAGTCTGAATTATCCTGTAATCCTATGATTATGTTAGCTTTACCATTTTGATGAGACAGGATTCATTTTTTTAGGGCATTGATGGCTTTCCAAAGAAGATGATAGCCTTCATTAAAAAGGTACTTGTGGGCAGTTTTCTGGTGTTCACTTCACACTCCCACACACTTTTAAAATTGAAGATAAATCTTGCTTTGAGTTGTGTGTGTTATCATAGTACATAGAGGCTCATTATGCACAAGTGCAGCAGCTAACAAAAGGGGATTCGTGCCCTTAGTGTCCAGATATAGAAAGCACAGAGGAGATTTCTATGCTCACCTTTCTTTATTTTTCTTGTGAAACTGCCAGAAGGTGGGAGTGGATACAGCCAGTAAGGCTTAGTGAATCTTAAACAAAAAGTTCATTTAGACCCTATTTGCTTTTTCCCATTTGGTCAAAGCAAATTGCCTGCCTTCTTATAGAGGCTTCCGAACATGCTTGAAGACCTTCTTCTATTAGTGTTTCACATATCAGGGATAATTAAAATAATCAGAAAATATCTCAGTTCTCCATGGGGAAGTAGATCACTTTTAACTGACAGCAAAAGAAATTCTGAAACTGTCCCTAATAGCCCGGCAAGAGATGGGATCCCCTAACAGGGATAGGACACCTCTCCCATCTGAAATGTTGATAATGCTCACGTCCTCTGATCCCCTGCTCCTTGCTAAGCAGGTCTTTTCAGCAGGGCAGAAAATATTTAGCTATGCTTTGCTAAACATCCGGTGAATTCCCTTTCACTTCTCCCTGACTGAGATTGCTCTGGAAACGTGAGTCATAGTGACACCAGCTGATAGAAAAGTAGTGCCATGCTATTTTTCAGTTCTGGCTGCTTTCTCAGGGGTTATATAGGCAGCCAAAAATTCATCAAATAACTGTTCAGGACAGCCCTCAAACTGGGAATTGGAAACCATTATAGCAGGGGAAATCTTTGATTTCCTTTGCAAATTGGAAGATGTTCCCTGTGTTTGTCTGAGGTAGCACCTCTGCAGTCGGCAACAAACCAATGCCAGTTTACACCATCTGAAGTGCTGGCTCTGACAGTGCTTTGTCAGCCACTATATCTCTGAGCGTCAAACCTTGCATCAGAAACAGCAGCACTGAGAAAACAGCTGATGTCTCTATTCTTTTTGCCAACCAGAAGACACAATGTCAGATGCAACACCTGTTTAATCTCAGGCCTGGAAAGAGTTTGTCCTCTGTAGTAGGGTCTTTTTGAAATACCAGGTTTTGCCATGACTCTGTGTTTTTCATATGTGCCATAATCTAGATTGTGATTTTATCTAGAAAGGTTACAGGAGAAACAAAGATGTCACTCAAATCCAGGCAATGACATATATTTTGTGAATCTCACAGTGACACAGCTTTTGTGAATCTCACTGTGTCTGGATCTGTGATATGTGTTCACAGAAATCAGGAATATTTTCTTCATTAAAAATAAAATTCTCATGTGCTGATTTTTCTTTACTGTGAGACAGATTTTACTTAGGTATTTATCTGATTTGAGCACCCACTGTCGAAATTTTAATCTCTAAACTTGCATATTGCTGCTGCCTAAAGGTGCCCAAAGGTCTGCAGGAACTTACATTTCTGACATAAAACTTCCCCAGGGACCTAATTTCTGCTTTTGGAGGGCTGATTATAGAGAGAAGACAGCCGTTAGCAGTCTCTGATTTGAATAGGCTCAATTTTACTGGGCAGCTTTGGATTCTGGAGAATCCACTCATGAGGGTAACGAAGAAGATGAAAGCGAGTATCTCCAGCTTGTTTGGGGTTGAACTCTATTCTTCTCTTTTTTTTCTGAGTTGCTCTCTCTGTTCTCTCTGAGAAGCTGACATGCCAGAAAGGAAAGTGCTGCAGGCAGAGACATCACTGAGCTCAGAACCATGACACCAGTAAAGCCCGCAGTCTACCAACGTACAAGAAGGAAAGGTCAGCATTTGGGGGAATTTACTAATACTGGAACAAAACCCCAGACCCAGACAAGCTGCTTGTAACCCCAAGTGTTGATTTGTGTTGAACTTTTTTTTTTTTTCCCTAGCTAACCTGAGCAAAATAATCCATCTGGGCACTCTGATTACTGCTATGTACATCTCCATCCAACACCTAGCCTATAATTGTACATAACAATCTGCCCACTGAACAGGGACAAGTGCACTTAATTCATGGAGATTCACCCATTTTGCACATCGAATGTGTACCCTGAAAAGTTGGTACAGTCACAAGCCACCCAAATCTCCACTATAAATGCAGCTCTGCATAGCTGATTTGCAAAAAGAAAAGAAAAGAAAAGAAAAGAAAAGAAAAGAAAAGAAAAGAAAAGAAAAGAAAAGAAAAGAAAAGAAAAGAAAAGAAAAGAAAAGAAAAGAAAAAGAAAAAAAAGCAGTATTCCTCCTTTTGTTGCTAGTCCCCAGCTGTCAACAAACAGAAAAAATAATCTAAAATTATAATGTTAGCACTCAGTCACCCAGTTCACTACTATGAGAGTCACCCAACATGGACATTTCCCATTTCATTCCTAATAAGGGCATTTAATTCACTTTGTTTTAGGCTGGTTTGACTCCAGTTTCACTTGTGTGCCAGCAGCAATCACAAGCAGCTTTGAAAGCAACTGATATAAGAAAGTACGACTAGGATGTGCACCCAAAACCCCCGCTTTTTTTCTACATGGTAATATGTAGCATTTGAAAGGTGCTCAGTTTGTATTAATCTCATAACAATAGGATAATTGGGTGCACCTACCTTAGTACTTTAGTTCAGAAAAGAGAGATAGAGTCAAACTCCTGAGTATCTCCACTTACTCTACTGAGTTCACATGACTGAGCAGCCTCAGAGCATGCAACCTGGCTGCTGCTAAACTGGAGGATACACTCCAGGAGGTACCTAACAGTTAACGGGCATCCATTCCATGGGACCAGACTAAGGTTAGTCCAAAGTGTTCCCCATTCCCTCCTTTCTTCCTCCTTCCCCATAGTGTGAACATTGTGTCCTCAGCACCAAATTGTTTTGCTGTAAAGATCTAGTCTGTGAGTCTATATTACTTACTAAGAGAGATACAGCCTCAGGCAATTTGCCTTTAGCATCTGGCAAATGGGAAGATGAGCAAACAAAATAGCAACAAAGTCACCAAAATGCTGTAAAATGGATTGAAAAAGAGAGAAAATGTCATCTCCAAAGTGCCGTTTACTATGAGCTGAGTTTTTTTCCCTCTGCACCAGCAGTAGTTTTGCAATTAAGGCATATGCTACTCCCAGACAATTATTCTGAATATTATAATATCATTATTATTGTTGTTATTGTTAATAATAATTATTGTTTGGGTTGTTGTTAAACTCTTTGAACTTTCTCCCAACTATCTATTGGGGGAAAAAAAATAAAAGCATCCTGAAGGCACATTTTCTTTGAACTGATCTCTGGAGCTTTGATTTGGTGATGAACATATCCTTCTATCTGAACTTACTGAGAAATGAGCTCCAGCTCTGCGCAAAGCATGCTCTTACTATATGAAGATGCTTTCTTTACTGTATTAGTGACCCAGAACAACGGGGGACAAGCAAATTAGATGGTCTCAACAAGTTTAATGGTTCTAAGCTTTATTGGACATGAAAACTTAAGCCTCTGAGGTATTACGAAATTTTATGGTACTTTTAATGTGTGGGGGGAAAAAAAAAAATAAAAAGTAGTTTATGCTTTAGTATTGCCAGAAGTGTGTGATATGTATGCACAATGTGTTAGTGTAGGGCTTTTCTGAAAAGGTCAGCACTGGTAAATACAGCTATACTTTTTCACCAGTCAATGAAATTCTCCCTGCCACTGAGGCCAACCAGCATAGAATAGGCTGTATCTAAGCCTGTAGGTTCACTTTGATTTAGATCAAGGATCTCAATGTTCAACTGCCTACCAGAAATGGCTCCAAGTGCATTCAAGATCCTGAGCCATGTCTGGGAAGTGTTTGGGAATGAGTTAGCCAGCATGGGCCAAAAGCAGGCTGGGAACAGAGCATGCACAGTCACATTGCAGTGCCTGGCAATGATTCCAAACACTGTGTAAGCCCCTACTGTAGTCAGAACCTAAGAGGCTGGCTGCCTCTTTAATTAAGTAAAATGATGTCTATCATCTTCCAGATTTTACTATACATAAAACCCTAATAAAAAGATGTGTAAAGGCATAAACAGATATAAAGTTGCAGCAGAATTTATGGAAGTGTTCAAATCCCATGTTCCAGAGATGTTAAAGAAATCCCCACAGAGGTAATTAAGAACCTAATTTAAGCCTGGTAGTAGCTGGAGATCTAAACATCTTGTAGTTCTAGACATTTTCTGCTAGCCGAGTCATCAACATACTTTGAAAATACTTCCTGGAGCACCTACTTAACAGAGAGTAGGGAAGTACTATCTGTATGTGTGTAAATCCCAATACATGTTTAAAAACTTGATCCTTAAGGACAGAAATACCTGAAATCTTTATGGGAGGACTTGATGAGAGGGTTTGATGATTCTAAGTCCTGAAACATGCTTCATCCCACTGACAGAACCAGTTGTGATTTCTGAAAGGTACGCTATGTTTATTGAGTAGGTGGAGGTTGGGTTTTGATGAGAAAGCAAATTTCCAGGCAATGTACAATGTTGACTTCTGAGAGATATTTTGTAATTTGTCAGTGGCTTCTAAATATTTAGCTTTCTGCTCTCTTTTTACACTGTGCAGTAATCCAAAATAAATAAATAAATAAATAAATAAATAGGTACAGAAAATAAATCCATAACTAAATAGCAATGTTCCTTTGGCCCTACTTACTGACTATATTTATGCAGGCAGAAATGAATTTTTTAAGCTTAGCTTCAGGTACTATGAGCTGAATATTTTTAAACGCATGATGAACATGAAAAAAAATTCAATAAGAAGGAACTTTAACAGATTAATTTGTTAGGTCTTAGACCAGGGTCTTGAACCTGTGAAAGCACTTCATGCTGGTGCGGTACTATAAGGAAGACCCAATGCTGGTGTTATTGCTTAGTGATTTCCCTCCTCGCAGCTCATCTCACAGGCTATAATGATGCGGCCTAGAATAAATGGTGTTCATGGAGAGTTTCTACTCCCTTGAGTTTCCCAGCTTTCTGATGAGGCTTTAAGTCATGTCCAGCCCAGGTCACAGCAGAGTGCTGAGTTCCCTGGTGGTTTTGGAAACACTGGTGCATGCACAATGTGTGAGCCCATGCTGATGCAGCGGCATGGAACCTTGAGTGAGAGCAGCTGTCCTAAGGCTTCCTGCTTTGGGCACAGTGCCACACAGGCCAGACACCACTGTCACCTCCAGCTGGGATCTCTGCAGCACTCTTCATTGCACGGTGAATGTTCCCATGAGCACATGTGAGTGAAGGAAGTAAAAGCAGTGCTGAAGCTGCTGCAGTTGGGGATGGTATTTAGCTGCCCATCAGGGTAAAACCACCACAAATTCACATCTGAAGTCTGCAAGGTCTGGGACCAGGCCATTTTAATTGATGCAGATGTCCCGGACAATTAGCAGCCTGAGGAATTAACTAGAAAAGGATTGAATCTCATTCCTGAGGAGCTACAGCTGTTGGACCCTTGAAGAAGGAAAAATAAGATTGAAATGAAACCCAATTCTCAACAGCTTTGGAGCATGATGAAGTCTGTGGGAAAATAAGGTCACAAAGACAGGAGTATAACCCAGATCCTTCCTCAGTTTAAACTGCAATGGAGCACTGCTGATTTATACCAATTTCTTTCTGATTCTAGAAACATAACATTTTCAAAACTGGCTGCAAGGTTGTATTTCTCACAAAATGGAGAGTTGCATGCAGAATAGAACAAGCCATGTGTACGTAGGCCAAGCAAACTGGATCAAGCATACGTAGGGAATTTAAGAGGGCTTCACTCTACACATCTGCTTTGAAGCTGAGAGTTGTCCTGAACATTTCTGCAAGAAACTCTGAGACTCAATCTCTGAAACTGTGACAGCTTCCACACAAAAAGAAAAATGCCTCAGCAAAAAAAAAAAAAAAATGCTGCAGTGCTTGATCAGTCTGCTTTTCAGTCACTGACTGGGACAAAAAGTGTCAGGAAAAGAAGAGAGAGCCTTAGCTGATGCAGTCTCTTCCAAAAATCTGCTGTTGCTGCTGTTTCAGATGATGGGGCTGTGGCTGTGTTTGCTGGTGACAGTGAAGGTGACTGAGGAGGGGCTAAAAATATGAATGCCCAGGGGGAATGTGCTAAGTACTTGCTCTGCCTGTCACTCCTGGAAAGCTAACATCAGTACTAATTGATCCAAAAGCTTGTGCTGAAAGTGAATGAGATCAAGAGCTGGACAGAGTGTGTAAAACATCCAGTCACAGCATACCAAAAACAGCTGAACCTTTGTTTTGCGGGTAAAACATAGATTTGTGTTGGAAGCAAGAATCATGACCTCACCAGCTAAACCGTGGGAATGACCTGTGGGGACAGAGACTTGCCAACCAAGCTGTACATGCAGGGAACATCCATATAGCCATTTTTCTTTCTTAGGAAGGTAGGAGTTTTGCTTTCTTAGGGGAGCAGGGAAAGGCACAGTGCTCCCCCAGGATCCTTCCATGGATGCAGGTACTCACGCAAGCAGAAAATAGGAAAAAGGAGCAGGTCTGAAGAGGCATTTCCAAATGAGATTTGCTGGATGTTTAGCTTCCTTATTAAGGAACCGCTACAATACAGTTATTTAATCTGCATTTGTCCTCCTCCTCTCACAGAAAACAAGCTTGGGGCTCCTTTCCCAAGGCAAGACCACTTCCTGACAGATGTTTAACTCCTTTTTAAAAACTTCCACAGATCTCTTTTACCTCTGCATTCCAATATTTCACTACACTCAGAGAAGATTAGACCTTTTCTAATGTCTGATCTGAATATCCTGGTTACAGTTTAAGGCCAGTACTTCTTGTCTGATCATCCATGAACAGGAAGTAGATTTTTGGATAATTTTAAATGAGATAGATTCTGCTGTTTTTTGGAGGAGTCTTTTCCGTATTTGGGGATAGACTTCCCCTTTGACAAGGCTTGCCAGGCCAATGGCGATGGAAGCACAATCAAAAGGACTTGGCATTACTGGAGGACCAAAAATTGGATATGAGCAGGCAGTGTGCACTTGCCACCCAGAAAGTCAATCATATCCTGGGCTATGTAAAAGGAAACATGGCCACCATGTTGAGGGAGGTGATTCACCGCCTCTACTCCACCCTTGTGAGACCCCTTGTGGAGTACTGCATCCAGCTGTGAGGTACACAGCACAAAAAAAACATAGATCTGTTAGAATGGGTCCAGAGGAGTGCCACAAAGATGATCAGAGGTCTGGAACACCTCTTCTATGAGGAAAGACTGAGAGAGTTGTGGTTGTTCAGCCTGGAGAAGGCTCCAGAGGAACATTACTTCTTTCAATATATAAAATTTCAATACATAAAGGGGGCTTATAAGAAAGATGGAGAAAGATATTCTTTTGTTCTGTAGTGACAGAACAAAAGGGTAACTGTTCTAAACTGAAAAAGGTTAGATTTAGATTGGATATAAGGAAAAAAATGTTTACAATAAGGATGGTGAGACACTGGAACAGGTTGCCCAGAGAAGTTGTGGATGCCCCATCACTGGAAGTGTTCAAAGTCAGGTTGGACGGGGATTTGAGCAACCTGGTCTAGTGAAAGATATCCCTGCTCATGGCCAGGTGGTTGGCCTAGATGATCTTTAAAGATCCTTTCCAACCCAAACCATTTTATGATTCTATGAAAACAACATTTATGTAGCTATACTGGAGAAAAGGAGAAAGCAAAAGCACTAGGAGTACATCATCAGGAAGAGTGTGTGTGGTATCTAAACAGACAATCATCTTCTGCTCTTTATTCTCATTGAAGGCTCACCCTCTAGATATTTCAAGAGCAGGGACAGCTTACCAACTGCAAAGTCTTTGAAAACTGCAAAGACTTGGTTGTGGTATGGCAAAAATGTGGTAGACGTGTTACTACAAGTCAATCACCAGTGACACAAATGTCCGGTTTCATTGGGCAGTTGGATTTCAGACTGCTGGGACTGCAGAGGTGGAAGAACTGCATCCGCCAAAATAGCTCCAAAGGAGACAGATGCCTTCAGGAATCAAAAATGCCCAAGTTTGTGTGTAGCAGTAAGTGCTGCTGCATTATGGAGTTAGCACTTGCTCAGATAAACCTGGTTAAATGTAAGCTCTTGCTCTGTGGCAGTGAAGGTGGAAGAAGCTGACTTTCTAGTGGACTAGTAAATAGACTATGGATTGCTGATTCATTCAAAATTCTAGCTGGCTGACCCATAGGCTTGGGAAATTCATCACAACCAGCCAATATTTCAAACAAGCTTCGGAGACAAGGAAAGGGCTTTTTTGAGTCAATGAACTCAAACTTGTTTCAGAAACAAGTTGTGTTTCCATCACAGAAAACCCTTTCTGTCAAGGGCAAAGGAAAAAGAGAGAGAGAGAGAGAGAGAAACAGTATTCCAAAAAGTGGTGCAGAAGCAAGATGCAGCTGCCTAAGTAATGCATAGAACATGAATTAGCGTCTGATAAATTCCATTGATAAATTCTTCAGGCATATCATTAAAGATAAGACAGAGTTCTTTACATATCATTAATGGTGGTCAAACTTTCAAATCAGGGGCTGGCTTCATCAAAGGAATAACAGGTAGATAGATTTCCATATAATGAATGCATTTCTATTCATTAAATTCTGCAAGCAGAGAAATAATGAGTAGTGGAAGTGCTCATTATCAGATACTGATATTTATAGAAAACCACCACATTGTGGGAAAATAATATAGCCCAAATCAATATTTATGAAGGACTGTTTTCCTATAAATAGAGAAAAAACTTTGCTTTTTTATCGTGAGTTCTTTGTTTAGTTATCCAGTTTTGCATTTTAATCAACACAAATGCACTATGTTTATTAAAAACTAAGTAACAAAAGTGCTCTACTCATTATTCCCTTGAGTAATACACTCCCTTGCTGGATAACTGCAGTTCCCAGTACAGTACATGTACATTCTGTCTTCTATTTACTCTTTACTTTTGTGTTCATAAAAATGCTTTTTAGTTCATCCAAAAAAGAAAAAAAAAAAAAAAGCAATGGTGACATTAATAAATGGAGCCTAGGGAAAAATATTTTTCAGGCAGAAAAAAGGCTTTGACAAGATCAGCCTTGAATTTTTTACTATTCTTTTCCTGGGGAAAAAAAAGAAAAAAAAAAAAAAAAGTGATTGAAAGTGACCTTTAGGTAGCTATCATCATCCAAAGTGAAAACAAGATTATTCAATTAATACATTACATAGTACAAAAATGTTGGGCCATATCATGGGATTTAAAAGCTTATATTCAATACACACAGATTTAATATTCATACAAATAAATCCTGTGGGTGCAGAGTAAAACACAAACCATAGTATTTAATGAGATTCCCTATCTGAAAAATGTGGTTATGGCTAAACCCTCTCTCCTTTACAAGAAATCTAATATTTGATTTAGGTTAATGATGCCTCTTCTCAAATTAATCTTGTGTCTTTAATTATTCAAATCTTCAGCATTACTGAAACCATTCTAATTATTCCCATTGCTCAGTGGTATTAGCAAAAATTATGCTTAAATTTAAAATCACTTTAATGGGGGCCATATTATTCTCACACTCATTTGACTATTTAAGATTTCACCTCTGAGACAAAAAAGGTTGACTGCAGCCAACATCTCTTTTATTAAAATCATCTCCTTTGCATTTTTACCAGCAACTTAATAAGAAACAAAGTAGACCACTCTTATTAGGTTCTGCCCCCGCCTTTCGACTTGAAAATCCCACCCCTCATATTATCTCCTCATTTATGCTTTTTAAAGTTTTATGATACTAATATTCTTTTATGATCTGCTAGGTTTATCACTGGCAAGGTTTTATGTACCTTTACTGGTGAATTGCCATTGAGAAATGAAGACTGCTGTTTATTTCAGGTAAATAAAATAGCATGTGAGACTGCGATATTGGATGATATTTGTTTCCACTGTTATTTGAAGAAGCAGAATATACTGTGTAAATATAGGTTCTAAATGCAGTAGAAGGAGCCTTAGAAATAGAAGAGAGGAACACATTTTAGAAAATCACCTATTCCTTTATATTTAATGTATTCATTTTTACTGTCTGAAGAATGCTTGGATTTTAAGACACGAAATCTCCTTCTAGCATGTTTCATTTTATTTAGTATTTTTGTCTCATTTGTGGACCTACCACTGTTTTCAACAGTCAGAAATATTTTTCTTATTTCCTTTGTATTTTGGAAGTTACAGCTAAGAACTCCCAGTACGCAGTCATCCAAAACTTCATTCTAATCGCAGTCAGGCTGAAGACCTTCCTATACAAAAGAAATCAGTCATCTCTGTGGCACCGTTCTGGCACCCCAGTATAGACATCCATACCCCTAGGACTTCTTTGCTCAGATGAGGACAGACCAGACTGTTTATACATGAAACATATACTAGTACAATAGAAAAGAGAAGTTTCTCAATGAGAGGTAAGAGGGGAGAACTTCATACTCTTGACCTCATAGGCTCAGTACAGAGCCTATGGCTTCTGGTCTATGTGATAGACTCAAAAGCCAAGGAGGATTACTGTGGCCAGTCTGGGCTTGCCAACACTGGTGATACAGTTTATACACTGACTGTCTTTATGAGGACATGATATACTGTTATGGATTGTTTTAAATATGAGCATATCTGACACTACAGGAAACCAGTTAGTTACCATCATGTTGGGTAGATGTGAGTTAACACCTATTCATTGCCTGCAAACATAGAGTTGGAAAAGGATTATGCCTGTGGCTTGGCCATTACCCAGACACAGATTCCTCCTGCCTTTCTCTTTTTCCCATTTCCCTGGTGTCAGCTCCTTTGACAACATACACTCTTCAGTCTTAACTCACATTTTGAGACAGGTCAGTGAACCCATTTCGATCCCTCTAATCGTGTGCCCTGTTAGTGTCAAGCTGAAGGAAGATGAACAGAAGGAACATGGAGTTTTCCTTCCCCTGGGTTGAGTCCCCAGAGAGGAGCCCTAGTGGGAGCATCAGTTGGCATCATTATGATTTAATTTTCAGTAATTGCATCATTATGTGCATTTCCACAGTATCTGGTGTTCTGCAAATGAATTAGAAACACATCAGGGTTCAACAAAAGGAGCAATACTCTCCTATACTTGCCTCATCATAGACTTTTTCTTAAATAGATCAAATCAAGATAATAACTTTCTTGGGGAGCACTGCCTAGAATAATCAGATTTCTCAGGGGAAGATAGTGATAATTATCAGGGCTGAACCTCTATC
Organism: Chauna torquata; assembly: GCA_013399475.1. Classification (NCBI taxonomy): domain Eukaryota; kingdom Metazoa; phylum Chordata; class Aves; order Anseriformes; family Anhimidae; genus Chauna; species Chauna torquata. The sequence continues at coordinate 92,428 of VXAL01018556.1, forward strand.
TGACCTTCATATATACCAGTTATGTAGCTGAAATCTATTGGAATCATTATAATTCAGGAGGTTTCTCAGGTACATCAATCCATTTTTAAAAAATATTTCATTTGTCTGGAGCTTTGTTTTGTGTTGTGTTGTTCATTTGTTTGTTTTGAAGATAAAAGATACCTTACTGACAAGAAAAAGTTGCCAGGTCTGAATTCATTTATTAATTACATGTTAAACATTGCCTGGTATTTGAGAGCTTAGAAAATATGTAGTGCTGATGCAAATGAGGGGTAGTGTTCAGAGCCTGCTTGGGGCCGCCAGAAAAACATCATCAGCACAGACAAAATAGCAGTGCTGCCATAATGTTAGTCATATCATCTGACAGTTGGTCTCAAAATGCTTGGAAGAGTCCAAAAGATCATACATGAGCCCATTCCTGGATTGTCACCTAGGTGTAGGCTACAACTCGCTTATTGATCATTGGATCTCTAGCAACATGGTCACACCTGATCTGATACACTTTTAAAACTACCTTTCATACAGTTCTTAAAAGTGGATTATTCATTTCATAGACTATAATAACAACCCTCCCTGTCTTGTCAATGCATATATATGGGCTCTTTAGAGCATTATTGATCCTTTAAACTCTAATAGATCTTGCATGCTTATGAACTCTTTCAAATGTACAATATTGACCTATATGTCTGCACTTTGTACATGTGAGTTATTCTTAGGAAACTTTTAAAACATAAATTATCGACAACTAAATACATCACAGTAGAATCTCTGGAGATCTCAGCCTCTTCTGTCAGAACAGCTGCTATTACTGCACACCTGCAGACTCTCATTTAGGTATCATGTTTCAGTTTTTCAGCAGAAATCTCAAGTACAGGTCATCTGATACATTCCTAAAACACTTCTCTCAGTGTTTTAACACAGTGTCACATACAAGTGTTTGGTGGAGTTCAGCATGTCAGAAGTAACTCAGATATGATCACGGGGAATCATACACTACCACCTTTTCTTTTCCATGCTAATAACTGATTTGACTCGCAGATCAATAAATAAATAAATAAATAAAAGTATAAGATGGGTCTACAGTAGGAAATTATGTGACAATTCTCTACACGCATGGGCTAAGAGCAATTATTCAAACCTGTGGTCAAGTTCCCCTAACAGGGAGGCTTAGCAGGGCTTATTCCTTTAGATTCCCATGTGGACTGGCCGGTATAAACTGCCTTGGTTGCTTATCCCCACAGCCGGCTCAGCTGAGCCAGCATATGCAAAGCCATTCACCAGAAATATAGGTTTTGATGCAGAAGGTTGAAAAATGAGTGTTCTCTAAAAAGAAATCAAGAAAAGTACTGTTATTTTACAGATTGGAAACATTATGCCTTTTTGCCTCTGGTGCTTTCCAGACTTTTTTGGTTGAAAAATCAAAGCTAAACTTTTCAATAATACCTATATTTGTTAAATAAAATGTTTCACTGATTTTTTTTCAAAATCACTTTTGGGGAATTAAATGGCTTAAAAAACAGGTCTTGTATGAGCAACTTCTGAGTGAAACTGTTTCAATTTTTTTGAAATTTGTTGTGTCAAGCCAAAAAATTTTGGAATCTTGTTTCATGGGAAAATTCAAATTTGTTTTGCTCTTGTTTTGGACATTTTCCCTCTCTAATGAAACATAAATGTTAGCTCTTGCTAACAACAGTTTTTAAAAAATCCCCTTGGATTAGGGACCGAGGTCAGATCTCCCCACTTCCACATGAGAGTCCTATCCCTTAGGGTGTTTCAGGAGCTTCACCTTCTGGTTCAGTGATCTTCTAGATACCCCTATTCTGTGCAAAGTGGACAGATAGACTAGAAGAAAGTGGCCATCTGATCAGTCAGTGACAACCTAAGCTGCTGGTTAACCAGCATGCTGGAGAAGGTTACATCCCTTTAGAAGGAGGAAGAATTTCCCCATCTCTCCCAGAACCATTTTGATGTTAGGGAACCCACTTAATATTGAATTCAAAACAATCATTCTGTATATTAAAAAAAAAAAAAAAAAAGGTCTTGTTTTGAAGGAAAGCAGCAGCTGTATTTCATGTAGGTCTGAATGCATGAAGTGCGTCTGGAGAACAAGAGCAAACTGAGTCCTCCATGTGGTACACACAGGAGACCTCGATGTCCTGCCACATACAGGTAAAAGTCCCATAGTCAAGAACTAAAACTTCCAGACTTCTTCATGATAAAGCAACGTGGTAAAGCAGAAGACTTAGGATTGCAGTTTTAGAGGCATCTAAGTCTTACCTGTATCATATTAAAACTGCTCAAATAGTTTGGTGTGTCTTTGCTCTCAGAGAAAAAATCCACATAAGAGACAAGTGGCAGAAATGGTTGTCTGTATTCACTCCTCTCACCGAGAATTTAAGCCACAGCTTAGTTGTATTCTCTCTTTTGAGACTTGTAGATCCTGCTGCATTTGCAAATAATTCAGTAGTTCTTCCTTTCTGTCTAAAGACTTTTAAATATGTTTCACTGAAAACAAATCTTATCCTTTTTATCTCTTATTAAATTTGGGAAAGCTGAGGCATTCTAGATCTTCCCAACAAATATAACCCATTTTGGTCAGATGCCAAAACAGTATTATTTAAGAATTTATTATGGCATCTTAGATATGCACAGCATTTTACAGAAAGTAAAGAAACAGCACCTGTTCCATACAACGTGAAGTCCAGGAATGTCACTTTCTCAATGTGCTCTATCCAGCTGCTGTGTCACTTGTGCTCCCATGTGAATAACCCTTACTGGGATCAAAATTGAAATCATCCTCAAGGATGAACAGAGTAGTAGCTGTCTTTTTATTATTATTATTATTATTATTTTGTACTTTAAGCTTTTCCAACCTGGGAATGAATTTTCTCCTGTGTACTGCAGGCAGGGAACCAGATAGACCCCTGGAATCCTCCCTGGTCCAGAGAATCAGATGAAGGAACTTGCACTGAAAAATTTCCCCAGGCATCGCCCAACTTCCCACCTCCCGTGCAATTGGCAGCACAGTTGAGATATACTCCAGACCTCATTTGCCCCTGCAGCACCTGAAGTTTAGGCACATATGAATGGAATACTGCATTTTCCCCTGTTCTCTGTGCCAGGCAGCAAGTGGCCAGCAAGACATCATTCACCTCCCACAGGGCCTGGCCATCTAATGGGGCCACGCACATCCCCAAAAAAGACATACCTCCAGGCATACTGTAACAGTCTGCAGCCTTGGGACTCAGCACCTTCTCTTCACCAGGTGAGCCAAAGCACCATCATGTGATCCAAAACCCAGGCCTTGAACACTGTTTAGGAAAAAATGTTATGGAGTATGGGTAAGAACAATCAGAAAGTAGTTCTGTCTAGAGGTGCTCCTACCACACCAGTCCCCAGCACACCCTTTACAGCTTGCTATGTCAAAAGCTGACTGCTATCCTTTATTGCTCCTTCCTCTCACCTCATTCTGTGCAGAAACTCTCGCAGCAAATTTCTGTGCAAGACAGTGTTTAAAAAGTGATAGAGAGATGACAGTCTGTATTAAAGCTTTTCATTTGTAGCCTGCAGATGGGACCAAACCTTTCCTGGAGGGACGTTATTATGCCCATGTAGAGAAAAAAAAAACTAGGAGAGAGATGTCCCGGGGAAAAAGGACCAAGGGGTGCAGCTCACACTCAGGCACTGGCCGTGCAGCTCCACCTCCAGCAGAACAATGAGTCCATGCCAGTATCAGCACTGGGGAACCTGTGGACAAATCTAGTCCGGTGCACTGGAGCCTTAGAGACTCCTGGAGGGAAAGGAGCTATGGTTTCTCTAGCTGCCCACATGGTAAATAACATCTGGAAAGTGTTAGGAAAGTGCATGAAGCAAAGGGGGAAAAAAAAAGGAAGATGTCAAGAGCTTGTAGGAGCCTCCTGCAGCATACTCACAAAGCGCTGGGCAGACGGTTACATGCCTTTGTACATGGATTTCCCACTCACTATTACAGCTAACTTATGTTTTTACTCAAATGTTTCTGAACTCTTACCTCTTTCCCTGTTATTTTTCAGCAGACAGCAGTGTACCGTAAATCCCTAATTGTATACATAAGTAATAACGATCTATCTGTAGGGCATTTCCTGGGGATTAATGACCAACTGGGAAGAATGTGATGGCCAGAGGTGCAGCCAGAGGCTATTAAACATGTTCAATCACTTAACCACTTGCATGCTGCTGAGCATATATTGTCTGTGGGGTAGGATGCATTATCAGATGCTTCCCTCTGTACCAGACAAATCACTCTGAGTCAACAAAGAACTGGGGCTGGTACTTTAAAGAAATGCTGCTGCATCTCCCACAGCAGCACTGAAGCTGTGACAGAGCACAATAAAGACCACCTGAATATGCCCTGTGCCATACTTATTATTGCTATTATAAAATTAAAATGCTGGGTAGGGGAATAAGTATAGTAGGCCACAGTTACAATGCAGTAAATAGGAATAACACCATTAAAGACAACACCGTCTTGCTGCTCTGAGGTCAAAATCACCCATTGTTGATTTGCTTGGGTGATATTCTATTTTTGTAACTTGCACTATATGTGTGCCTAGCTGTCACAGTCACAGGTGCTGTTGTTCTTGGATTTGTGCACAGAGTTTACAGTACAGTTTTAACACTCGTTTGCTTGAACATCTCTAAATAATTAATTCAGTGTGATCTACATTAGCCATTTCAGTTTACCTGAATTATCTTACAGCACTCTACCTAGCTGATAATCATCATTACTTTTTAGAGTAAAATGCAACCAGCAGTAAGTTTGCTTCATGGAGCTTTGAATAGTTTGAATGTTAAAGAGCTTATTAAAGAACAAATTGCCAACAGAAAATTATATTCCCCACTATTGCTCATCTTACGGAAAAAAAAACGATGAAACAGCAATGTACAAAAAAAGGGAAGATTTATTTTCCTAATGCCTGAGCTTAGGGGGAAAAAAAAAAATGGCTATATAATTAAACTTTTAATGTTTCTACTGGAACATTTTGATCTGAAGCTAGAACAGAAGACAACAAGCTAAATTCTGATCCCAGCTGACATTATTTTAAATCCTCAGCATCTCCGTTGAACTCAGTGTAATCACTCTGGATTTGCACAGGTGGTAATTGGGTCATAATCTGGTCCCTATATACATGGGTTTCCTACATGACATTTCAGAAAAGTTAGAAAAACCTTTTCACAGATAGATTAAAGACCCCAGGAGTACCTCTATTTCACAAGTCAAAGCCCAAATTGTTACTATGCTCAGAGCTTGTCTGACATAAATTCAGCCTGGGAGCAAATGTCTATAGCCATGGTATGAAACTTTGTAAATGACAGGAAGGTTAAGGGTGGATAGTGTTTTTACCATTACAGGCAAAGAGAAGGGAAATACAGTCTTTGCTAATGATTTTAACCATTTTTCAAAAGTACAGTCCTTTAAATTTATTAATTCATTACTTTTTAAATTTCATTGAATTTTAACATCTTAAAGCCACAGGCATTCTTGCAAAAAAAAATACTAGTCAGATGTGTTTTCATTATATTTGAGCCTCAGTTGAATTATTATCAATTTTAGGGTCAGCTCTGCTGTAACAACTTAATTCAACTTAATAACAACTTAATTGTATGTTCATATAGCCAGAGGTAAAGTTCCTACTGTGTAAAACGGTGCACCCATGGATCCTAGCTCCTTTGATTTCAGCAAGCGATCCAACTCATAATTGTGAGGGGTTCACTGTGCCTGTATGCTTTGTAGTCATATACAGAGCTTCAGCCTAGGCGTGTGACTGTCAAAACGTATGGAAAGGTCAGAGGGGAAGAAAAAAAGTTTTCATTCCTTCATGCTCTACCTGTCAGGTCATCACACACTGGACACACTGGACCTTGTCCACTGGGCCATGATGAAGATAAGTCCATTTCTCCCTTCATCTCCTACCTCAAGTGAATGCTGCTCCATCTTCAGGAGATGTTGAAAGTGCTGCCATGCAGCAAACTTCTTAGGATGTTCTGGTTATGTCAGGTGCCTCCGAGCCAGGCAGATATACCACGCTGTGTTCTCAGTACAAGCGATTCCTGATCTATCACAATAAATACATCTATTTTCTCAGTGTAAGGACCATGAATGTCCTTGTAACTGTTCTTTTTTTTAGGGCTCTTTACCTCTTTCAGGACATGTAACAATGTCAGTGAATTATTCAATTTATTTTGTTTCAAGAGGATCATTTTTATCTCCTTCAAATTGAACTGTATTTTGGGTAAGTAGCTGCTGCTAAGAGGCCTACACTTTGGTTTTCTGACCGGATGTTTACATACTGGATAACCCATAGGGTTTTGTAGTCTCAGTCTCTCCTAGTGATTTTATGCCATAGTATTTTAGACTGTTTTTGTTAAAACTTACAAAATTGCAGTTACTGCAATGGAATTGAAAGAGTTAGTAGACTGGAAAATAGAGGGCAAAAATTTCACCCCAAAAAAAGCAGAAATATTGTGCAGTTTCATTTTTCCAGTTTGTTTTCTGTTTGTTTGCTTTTTTTTCTTTCTAATTTTCCTAATGAACCTACACCAGCTGTCTGAATACTACAGAGACTCAAAGAAAATTGCAATTTCACAACTATATACTGACCTGATACTGTGTTTTAAGTCTAGTCAGTGTGGGAAATGGTAATTGAAATCGCCATAAATTAATTGCCCTGTTTTCAGGCAGTACAGAGAAAAATTAGTATTGGGTATAACAGAACGCAGAACAATGCATGAAAAAAAGGTGCAGGTATACTTACTAAGTGACCCCTATCTTTCTCTTTTGGCAGGAGAATTATTCATTAGCTAAGAAAATTTGCATTCACAAATCAGAGCTCACGGCTGTATTGTGCTTCACCAGCCATCTTAGATATAGTCCCTGATCCCACAGATGCTTACATATATGCTTAATTTTACTCACAGAAATGTTCTCAACTAGCTTTAATGGGGCCATTGCAGGAATATGCTTTTTGCAGAAGAGTGTACAATAATGTATCAGAGTTTGCCGGATTGTGCCCACATTTGTGATTTTGATTTACTAAAGCAGAGAAGACAAATTCAAACTACCTCACCTTACCTAGAAAAGCTCTGATACCCCCCAAAAAGACACCTAAATAAGGAAATCAGATCATGTTTCCATTGGTATCCCCCATATGAAACATAACAAAGCTAAATTCTGCTGAAAGCACGCATGAAGAGTGGTGGGGTTTTTTTGTTTTGTTGTTGTTGTTGTTGTTGTTGTTTGGGGGGGGGGGAAATGCTCTGACCCACCATGCAAACTTCAGGGTCTATGCTTGCCATATGTGGCCTCCACCCACCTTGCCCAGTGCCCACCTGGAAGAAAGATGTAGCTGTTCCATGCTTTCACCATCTTCTGCCTAGCAGGCACTACGGTCTTGGAGATCTGTCCTGTGATTTCATCCAGTAAAAGACAGTAGAAATGCAAGATGAATTCAGACACAGAAGTAAGCTACACGTAGAAATTAACTTGATTCATCATAATAAGGATGACAGAGAACTGCTAAAATTGGCCTCCTCAAAACAGCAATTAAAGATTTATTCTGTGCACAAACAGTTATTAAAGTATTATGTAAAGTATCCACATTTTACTGATTATCTTGATAGATTACATTACAAAGTTTAGGCTAAAATACCCACCACAGACACAAAGACTGGATTAGTTAATCATGTTGCTGGACTTGTATAGATTAATCTCCCGCAATGGTTTATTTGGAAATGTAAGATTAAATTTCCATATCAAAACTTTAACTTTCCTAAGCACAGCAATTAGCTGTGAAACATGGAGTACAATCATATCCATCACTTTTCCTTCAGCCTGTCTTTTCTTACATCTGTCTGGAAAAAAAAAAAAAAAAAAGGGAAGAAAGTTAAATCCTTCATCAAGTCAGGAGAAGTGCGTAGATTTTCATGAAAAATATTACGTAGGTTAAGACAAAAGTTTTAATAAGATGAAATCTAAAATATGATACTCCAGGTCAAAGGGATACTTTGAATAAATAAATGGTTGAATACATGTTAATAATGGAGAGGAAGAAGAAGGAAGATATTAAATGAGAGAAAAAGAGGAAGAAGTATTAAAAAATCCTTATTTTAGCCATAACTTCACCATCATGAAGTAATACCACTGTCTCCTACCCAGGGTGAATTGTCATTTTATTGTTGGCTTCCCTTCATGGGACAGTACAGAATGGTTCTCCAGGTTAGGAGCACCTCGGAGGAGCCTGGGGTTGTTACTCATTCACTGCTGCTTTCACAGATTATCCCCAAAGCTAGGGGTGTGTCAGTGCTGCAGCGATGTATATCAGTTTGTTGGGCTGGGTATTTGAAGAACATGTTTATATTTCAGGTCATCTCAGGTGCTTGCACTGTTTGGGATGCATGGGAGGAAGCAGGTCCAGGGGAGCAGCTCTCACTTACTCCTCAGGGCAGCCGAAGAGACACAGCACCCTCCTGGGGCTCTCCATGCAAGATGAGGCCTCGAACCCCACACATGGAAAGGGGCCAAATTAAAAAAAAAAAAAAAAGACCTCAGGTTCAGTTATGTGATTTCAATGCAAAAGTAGTCAAGATCTCATTAGTCTGTGCACAAATATATATATATGAGTTCATCTGTGTAATATCCGGGGGGTCTTGGATCTGGCAGTAAATGGTGTTTTCTTTGCTTGTGGCAATCTAACGTATTGTGATATCTCCTCTTTAGTGCTAACAGTTAATACCCAGTATGTTTTTTCCTTTGGCTAGCACTTCTCAATCTGTGAAATAAATGAAACATGAGGCGTGTGTTTCATACACATACAATACAGTCAACAAAACCGAAATGCATGCTGTTTGGGGTTTTATTTAGTGCTCTGATCACTTCTTAGAGTTTAACACAACTGATGATCTCAGGTTGCTCTCCTTAAGAGAGTAACTCTTACACTACAGTCTGCAAGCACTCTTCTGGTAACCTTCCTTCCTTAAAATAAACACTGTACTAATGGAGTAGGGAAACCTTTTCACATCTATTCTTTTAGACTAAGCTGTTTCTCCTTTGAGATATATATATATGTGTGTGCATATCTTTTTTAGTGTTCCTTCTACAACTACTACTTTCAAGAACAATAGAGTTTTCAAACTGAGTTCTGTTTGCTTATTTGTTTTTAAATAGTTTCTAAAAGATCTTTTTTTTCCTGGACAAAAAAAAAAAAAAAAAAAAAGGAAGATTATGTGGTGTCATTCTGCAGCTCGCAGGTGTAAGTCAGCACTTAAAGCATCCTTGTTTTAAACCAGTGTGAATTATATGAGAAGTAAGCACATAAGAAGTAAGACAGAAGAAGGTGTTTCTTTCAGAAAAAGTTACATCCGTGTAGGTACCAAATAAAGCAGTAGATTTACAGAAAAGAACATGCTTGATGCAAGTTTCTTCTGAGAAGTGTACCAGAAAAAAATTGCCACACAGGTGTTTTTTTTTTTTGAGTGGATTTTAGACTTTTGTTTGTTAATGTTGCTTGTATTTCATTTCCTGCTAATTAAAAACTGTATAGTATATTGAATTTAGATTAGCAGCACATGGAACAATAATAAAAAGTAACTGAATTTCATCAAGGAAATAAATGAAAACTTCTACTCTGGATCATATCACAACTTCAAAATTTGCTTTGTATAGATTAGGGAAAGTGTTGTAGGCTTGGATTTTGGAATGGTTGGGGTGTTTTGATTTTTTTTTTCCCCAGAAAGGCTGATTTTGCATTTAAATGGAAACTGCTTCAAGCTACAAAACATTTCACTGCAAAGCTGCATCACCTTTTGAAAAGCATTTCATGCCTTGTATTTTGAAAAACTCTGTTTTTCTAAAGCCAGCCAGCAACAGAAGCAGTGCAAAAACAGGATGGAGTCCTGAGAAAATGCAAGTTGAGTCTGTTTGCTTGTTTGATTTGCTGCCAGCTGAACTTACTCTATGCACACGGTAACGTGGCTGAGTACAATTCAGGTCTATCCCAAAAGCAGAACACCCACATTAGAAGCATGCCCTCCTCAGACTAATGTGCTCTGTCATGGATCTATGGCCTCAGCAGAAAATGACAGCCAGGTCTGTGGGCATCTGGTGGTAGATGAATGATGTTGCTCAAATTCAGTAATCTATTAGAAAAATGAAATGGGAATAATTCATACTGCTGTTCAATCTTCATATCTCAATCAGTTTGGTATTTTAGCTTTAAAAATGCCTAATGAAGGAAAAGATTAGGGAAACTATGAATCATTACTCCTGCTCTGCTGGGTATGGCCTTGGAAAAGAGAAGTGTCACTGGTTGTGCCTTAATAAAGCAAGAGTGAAACAATTTTCAGTCTTACCAAAGCTATTAAGAATACATGTTGGTACTTATATTTATTACCTAGATTTAACACTTTAGTAGGACCTGATGTCATTAAAGGTCAGAATCCCAAAGTGCTCTGCATTGTAGCAAACACACTGTAGGAGACAGCACTTTCCTCAAGTAGCAGTCTAGGTAATATGGACTAAAAAAAGAATATAAGAGGAAAATAGTCATTGAAGTGTCCAAGCTCGGAGAAGTTAGGAGGTTTATTGCAGAACCAAGCGTCTCTCAGGTCTCCAGACCATGAATGCTGTATCTTTTTAAAATTCTTCAAATACTATTTTATATATTCTTTATAGCCTTTTGGGTTGGCCTCGAGCTTTATAGAAAAAAAAAAAAAAAACCTGCAAGTAACAGGGTTAAAGTTGCCAGAGTCCCACTGTACACATGGCTCCATCAGCTCCTACTGTTTCCATGGACACAATAGTTAACTCCTTGACTTTTTCTTGACCTGTTTTATTAGAAAGTTATTTCAGAGGAAACTGGAAAGGGGGTGGGAGAGGAAAGTCGGTGTTGGAGAAATACGGGTTCTGTAAAATCCAGTGGAGACTACTGATTTATATGGGATACTTATGCCTCCAAGGAATGGATAGTTTTCTTTATCTGTTCTAAATATTTTCATCATTTACCTTTCATCTTTATTTTATTCTGCCAAAGTATTTGGTATGAGCATTTGAGCTTTCAATCAGCTATGCAAAATGACTTGTCATCTCATTTTTAATCTCTTTTGATTCTGTAAATTGCAAAGGCAAAAGAAGTAGTACCTGAAGTAAGCTCCTGGCAGTGGCTGCAGCCTTTTATGGGCATTGTTCACAGCTATATCCATTCTCTGATTTCTTCACTGTCATCATTTACAGCATCAAAGGGACAGTTATCTCTCTTGTGCTCTGTTAAAAAAATCAAAGCAAGTTCATTAAATTATATATACATGTACTTGACAGGTTGTTTTAGATGTCTTGCTTTAATACCCAGTGGAAAGTAGCTTGCTTTGGTACAATTAGTGCCTAACATGTTCCAAAAAAATAAAAAGGATATGTTTTTATAAAGTTATTTTTTGCATCTCAGACTGAAATATTATCTTGTTCCCCAGATTGGGAAAATGCAAATTCTTCACATTGCTTTGCAAAACAAAGAAAATCTTACTAAAACCTATTCCATTTCCTATACTACAAGAAATGCTTTATGACACCTTCAATCAATAGCCTTTCAGAACTCACAACTCATTGCTATACTTTGAAGAGCCTTTGGGAGCAAAGGAAAAGTGGAAGTATTTGAAGGGTCTCCATGGTCAAAAATAAACAGATACGCATCTGCTGAAGACAAAACAATGCTAGAAGCTCTTGCTGGGTGTTTCGTAAAGCACACTAAAGTAAAAATTCTCAGTCTCAGACAAACCAAACTGCAGCCCTGCTTGCCTCAGGTATCATGTGAATATGGAATTTGAAATGAAAACACTATTCAAGATGTAAATGTCAAATGTGATTTTTACAAAAGTAGGTTGAACCACCACCATAGATCTGGGCATCTGAACGGAGGTGCTCTTTGAGATGGTACATCTTTTTAAAGGGGTTTCTTTTTATTGAACTACAGATTTTTTTTTCTGGCTAATATAAGCATCCATATCTGATTTATAATTTTTGTGAAAAGGAATAATTTTCTATCAAATATTATAACATGAATATTTCAGGTCCTATTGCCTAACTCCTGCAAAGAAATAATTCATGTCCAGTTCTTGTAGTGGCATCATAAAATTCTAACATTTGCCATCTAGCTTCAAATTTAAAATGACACCTCAGAATGAGCAATCTCTCAGATAAAAAGTTCCTTTTCTTCAAGAAGAAAAATGAATGCATAGAGGTCAGCCCCTAAAATAATTGTCTTTGCACATTAAGATCAAAGACTGAGATTTTAGGTATATTTATAGGGCAAGAATATCAAAACAATGAGACCTGGATTATTTTATGTATCATAATTATTTTTTTGTCAGAGATTTTTCTTTCCTTCATCCACTCTCAGTCACCTACCTCCTGCTACTATTTCTTTCCTGTAGTGCTTGCTTCTCATGTCAGCATGAGAAAACCATCTCAGGAATCCAGCTTGACTAAGGCCAGGTCTGGCAACTTACAGGATAAGAGGAAATAAATGGACGAAGGTTAGGAATTGAACACATGTCTAAGAATCAAGACAACTCAGAAATGTAAAGGCACTGCGATTTTTATTAGAAATACACATCATCCAAGAGCAAAAGGAAGAAGTACGGCAGGAAGTCTAAACTCAATGCATGGGAGCAAGGCTCTAGGAAGAAATGACAGGGAACTTTTTATGTCATAAATACAGATTGCAGGAGCTGAAGTATTGCAGCTGATATTAACTAGTTGTTTGACAACCAATTTTCTAAGTAATTGAAAATCTACATTCTGATTTACATTATTTTCAGAAATGCTGTACTTTGAGTCTGAAAGATGGTTAATGATACTAAGGTAAAAGACTGAATACCCAGAAAAGGTCCTGGACCAATTTGTTCAGCCATCATCTCAAAAGGCCAGAAAAAGTGTGACTCTACTGATGTTGAATGATGAGATAAGGGAGCCCTGAACACCTTCCATGGGCTCCACTCTTTCCCCCAAGACACCTTTTCTCTGCTGACATTTTTGCCAAAACAAGGAACAATAAGAACATGAAAACGTCATTTCACCTGTTAAAACACGCAGTGCTTGACATGCTGCACAATGTCTATTTAAACGGTGAATAACAGTGCTTATTATTCCAGCAGCACATCAATGCCTGCCTCTATTTACACAACAAAAAAACAACATACAAAGCAAATGTGCAGCCTTGTACCGCAGCTGAACCCATATCCAACATAAATTGTTTCACTTTATCCCTCTAAATGATTCAATGCATTTTGGCATATCAAGACCTGGGAGACCATGCATGTCCTCATTAAGCAGTCAAGACCAGCAGGTGACACCTGACCTGTATGTTACCACTCCAGCCATTTTATATAGATGTGTTATTAGCAGAAATCATCCCTCTACTCTATACTCCTTCAGAATATTGCACATTTTCACATTTTGTCTCTGCCCTGCCTTCCCCTTAGCTGTGTCCCCACAGCTGGAGTGGGCTACTTGCTCTTCTCCTTGAATAATTCAGGATGGAAAACTGGTCTTTATATCACTTTGTGAGCAGCAGTCAGTTGTTGCAAGCAATTCCATCATCAGCCAGGGGAGCAGGGAGACAGGAGAAGTATTGCTAAGGGTGTCCCCTGACTGTGTATGTTGGTGCTCAGAGACTTATATTAAACATCTGACATCCTGCAATAGCACTGTAAGTACTGGGAGGCACGCCTTCTCCTCAGCCTTACCTCCAATTCAACACAATTTCAGAGCAATGAATTCCCCCAGTGTTCAGGGCTACGGACTGAGGACCCATAGCAATGAGCACCCCAGTTCCACCACCTTACAAGCAGCCAGTGGCAAGGAAGCTCATGTCTTAGCTTTCTTGGGAATCTCATGTACTGAGAAAGGAAAGTCTAGATGTTGAAATGAGAGAGACTGAGTCAACAAAAATGCACAAATTCACATTAGGTCAGTCACAGCTTCAGCCCCCTCCTCCCTCACAAACACATGATTTGGGCACCCAAATAGCTCTCTGGTTAAAATAACAGTGGTTTAATGGGATAAAGTTTACAGGAAACTGAAATATGTCTTAATAGGCTGGTTATGTGTGCTCTAGGGACCTTGGATAATTAGGATTTCCTAAGACAGCAAGGCTGCAGGATAACTGCATGACTCTTAGTGGAACATTAGCCAAGAAGAATTGACCTTGACTATTTTCTAGCAGTCTCTCAGCTAGAGCTGGAAATGATTTCTCAGTGCAGTTTGGAAGTAAAACCAAGTCTTTGTTTTGACAATAAATATTTGTCAACACATTTTAGAATAGGTTTAAAGCTGTATTTCATCTCTTACTTGTTTTTCCCTTAGTCTCAAGCACGGAGTTCGTACATTAAAATCTGAAACAACTAATCATATGAATGGAGATGTGTAAGAGCTTTTATTTTAGTAAATCAGGATGTTTATATTGGAACTCATTAGCAGTAAGAATATTGCCATTTAACAATGCTGTTTTCAAATAATGATGAAAACAGATCTTAAGACAATTTTTTCTGCTGTTCCACTGTCTACAACTGCAGTCATAGTTATTGCACATAATCAGTATTGACCAGTTAAGCAAGAGATTTATTGCATGATAAATTAAAGTCCTTATCACAGTAACAGTATTTTGCCTATTTCCAAAATGCATGAATTAATTCATGTCCCTTGGGAAACAACATTTTTTGAATTTACTGTACCTGTTGCTTACAGATCAATAAACATTTCAGTAATGTATATGATTGCTGATTGTGACTGATATCATTTTAACCACTGTGATAAATATGAAATATAGTCACCATAAGAATAATGAAAATGTAATAGAAGGCAGGCAGACTTGCAATAAAGGAAGGATTATAAATGCCAGAAGAGTATTCGTATTAGATGTCAAAAATAGTGTCATATAAAAGAGACAAAGTTAAATGCTTTAGCATTACTGTAATTTCAATTCAGAAAACGAAATAAGTTTGCTAACAGCAGCTACTGCTAGAGGGGAGAAATGATTAATTAATTTAACCTAGCTAACACTGATCTCAGAAGTTCACCTGGGGTCCAGTCTTGTTCCCACTGAAGCCAGTGACAGCAAGAGCAAGCTTTGATGAGGTTCCTGATATCTGTGTGATGTTTGCTCAGTTCTAAGAAGTCAAATTATCAAAGCCATAGGAAATTTTAGCTGTTGCCAAAGCCTGTGTTTTTCTCGTAGCTAGCCATAGTGTGCAGGAATTATTCACATTACTGCTTTGTTAATTACTACTATGTAAAAAAACATTTTCATCAAAACTACATTGTTATTGTAAATTGGATTTTTGACTAATTGAATTTCCTCAGATACCATTATTTCCATGGAAATGCATTACTTTTAACAACAACAACAAAAAAAAATCTAAAAGCTGAAAAGCTCTCTCAGACATCCCTGCATGTTCCAGTTCTCCACCAGCCACAGTTTTCATCAGGCACAACGCAGTTCACTATTAAGAGATCACGGTGCGTGTGGGAAGCACAACAGACAGCCCAGCCTGAGAGGGCAATGAGAGGACTGGGCACCTGAGCCACTGCATCACAAGCTCCCAAGAGACAGTGTGGTGGGTCTCACAGACAAAACAAAATTAGTTTTCCAGTACTTTTCCAGTAGTTTCCAGAGAAGAAAAACAATTCTATGATTCTAGCTGCAGTATTCCAATCCCTTTTATTTAAGTATTTATCTAATGACGCAGTGGCGGGAGAGATTCTTAGCCAGTGATTTGTGGTTCACTCTACCCCAGGAACTCAGCAAGAAATCCCTCAGAGTTTAATGAAGAACATTACTAAAAATGGTTGCTGTTAATCTTTTGTTGGAAGACTGTCCACAAAGTCATTGCTCTGAACATTAGAATATTTAGACTATTCCCATTTTCAACTTACCTCTATTTAAAACCGTTCATTCCTGTTTTTAAAGAGTTCTTCTGCTTCCCTGCCGTTTGCCTCCATTTTGAAGTAGTAACAGTTTGTGAGGTTCAGTGGTGGATTTCTTAGGGTTTTTTGTTGTTGTTGTTTGGTTGGTTTTGTTTGTTGTTGTTGTTGTTTTGGTTTGGTTTTTTTAGTTGGTTGGTTTTAGGGTTTTTTGCTTAATGACTAAGAACTAAGAACTTTTAGTCACCCCTGGAACGGTTTCTACATTCTTTCTCCATTCTCATTCCAGTATTCTCTGTATTTGTTCCAGTCTGAATATGTGTATTTATCTGTACATTTTTCCCAAGTTGGACAATGCCCAAACTGGAATATGTTATGAATTCATAGTTACCTTGAGATCAGCTGTCTCCCTTTGCTCCTTCCTCTCCAAACTGTCTTTCCAATTCACAAGCTCTCTGCTTACTCAACAAGTTTTCTCATTTCCTCTTCACCAAAAAAAAAAAGTTCTATCATATCTGGGTATCATTTCATTTCTATTAAAGTGTATCTTGGAATCATTAAGTTCTTCCTGCGTGAGATGTCTCTTCTTTGTATGAAAGATGCTTCTGAACTTCACACCATCAACAAATATCATCAGCACTCTGACACTTCTGGTGGCAAGGGCATTTCTGAAAATATTAAAACTCAATTTGACAAAAACTTTTGAATTATTCCACTGGTAATTTCCTATGAACCTGACAGGTTTTTTTCTGTCAATGCAACTTGTTCTCATCTTCTTTATCCAGCTCATTTAATGTATTACAGTTCTCCTAGTAACCTCCATCTTCACCCTCTTAACTCATGATTTCTCATGTGCCACTATGTCAAATGTTTTCCTAAAGTCCAAAAAAAGATGTGATCTACTGCATTTTATTTGTCTTCAAAACCAGCTCTGATCAGAGAAATCTATCAAGAAAATCTGGTGCATCCTGTCTTTGGTAAATCTCAATGGCATTTTTTTCCATTTACCGCTGTGTATACAGTTCGTACCATTTCTTCTCTTTTCCTGAATATGCCTGCATGCATTTGTTATTCCCAAGTCATATATTCTACCTGTCCTTACTGAACTGGTTTACTAAAAATATTTGACAGCAAATCTGTGATTTGATACAATTTTATTATCAAAAAAACTTATTGACTATTTTTTTTAGGAATAGAACTAGCGGGTTTTTTTCTTCTTTCTGTTGAGTGCTTGGGGGAGAACAGAGTAAATCCATTAACACCAGTACAGTCAAGGTTTTTCCTTCTCCAGTGGCTCAACCTTTCCTTGTTGTTCATTACTTCTTAGCAAAAGAGGGATTGTTAAAGGATTGTGCTAGACTAATTACATAAAATTGGATCATATTAACTTTTTCTGTCTTAGTATCTAAGTGTAGAATTGGGGCTGAGGCTTGGGCCTACTTTAGCTAAAATTGAGTGACTTACAAATTCAAGCGGGAAAATAAGTGAAAAGCCACTGCCATTTTTCAGTAGTCCTGCCACTTTGAGATTGCAGTGCCATCAACCCTGGAGATGATTTCTCTTTACCTTCTCTCACAGAATGTCTGGTTTAGAAGAAGAGAAGCAGATGTTCTGAGTAGTAACTTAATGCTGCTGTTTGCTGATTTCTATTTTAGAAAAGCATTTTGAGTCCTGATGGATTCAAAATGTTCCACGTATCCTGAACAGCTGTCATCATCTTTGCTCCCTCAGAGACTTATTCTTATTTAGTGCTCCCACCTGTGTTGAGAATCTGAACTCAAGTCTGGCCTCTATACTAACAGGATAGCAGGACTAACAGCAGGACTAACAGCAGGAAAGCTATTCTATAAATGTTGACAATTTTAGCTGGATAACTGTGTGTACTTCAGCTGGGAAATACAGATTCTTAGCTTTCTGGAAACAAGATTGAAATCTGCGCTACACACAGCTCTGCAATTGAAAAGCTGGAGGGCTTTTTTATTGAATATATTTGCCCTGAAATGTGCATGGCTTTCCTTGTCTCAGAGACTCTCCTTTTGTACATCAGTGTGTACTTCCAAAAATACGATGGCTTTTTAGTTTGTGGTAACTTTTATTTTTTTGTCATCCACATGAAAGTTCATAATTCTGAGCAGATGACAAAAGATGATCTCTGAAGGGAACATCTCTCCAGAGAAGTATATTGAAGATATGCTTGGAGAACACTTTCAAAACCTCCATTCAAAAGTTCTAGGGTAATCTTCTGAAAAAATCTATCAGAAATCACTCATTTTAATTCTTTTCAGAGTCATTTGGGGTGCAGTGGACCTTTATATGGCATTGGTACACTAGTTCCTGTTTCTATAGCGTTATGTGACATCATACTCTACAGGTAGTTTCTTGCCAACAATTGTTGTCTTGATTTCTCTGGCAAAAACATTTTTCCTCTTATATCATAGCATAGTTTTCCAACGGATATATGATTTTTCTAGGGCCACCTGAAAAATAAAACAGATACTTTCATACTTCATAAATTCTGTTTTCCATAATAGCAATACATTTGTAGTCTAGCTCTTTCACATTATTTCATTTTATTTATTCACAATAAGTGAAAGGGGTTGTAACAAACCCTCAAATAAAGGGGTTTGTTACATTTGCTAAGAAACTGAATGGTGTATGAATTCAGATAAGTGCATTTTTTACTTTGAAATAAGCAAATTAATAAAATGTTTGTCATGTGTATGCTAAGAGAGGACAAAGAGGATAGACATTCCCTTGTCATTTCTCCTCTGCTTTTACCTCAGAAATAGTGAGCAATCTGCATGTGCAAAATTCTTCTCTCGGCCAAAAGTATGAAACTCCATTTGAAATTAATGAGAGTTCCTCATGCATATATTAGACCAGAAGTCTGGCCACAGAGTTTGAAAATGAAAATGACCTATTTATTTATCTAATCCAGATTTCCTTCAGACTAAGTTAAAGACTTAAAGAATTGTCTGTATTGCAGATTTGCATTGCTGTCTAAAGATGTGTTTATGCTTTTTAAAAATATAAATATGAATAGTCATAACTATTCTACTGTGTATAGTAGCTCATATTACAGAGAAAGACTGCATTTCTATAAAATTTCACTGAATACACTGTATGTGGTTATAATAAAGAAAGGATCTAAGTTTAACAAGAAAAAGTTATCACCTCAACTCAATGACTTTACTGACAAAAGCTTATGTTTAAACCAGGGTTACAACAATGCATTTCAGGTCAAATTCTCACAAGCTCAATGTTGAATCTGTTACACAGCTTATTCAGAGTAAGGTCCAGAACATCTAGGTTATCGGATGCTTGGCTAAATAGACATTGTTTCTACAAACAGAGAAGGAGATTTTGGACCAAAAATTTGTGTGGTTGGAGAAATGCATTTTTTTAATCCTCAAACTTTGTCATAAAATATTTTTAAAGATGCCATCTAAAGTATTGGATAGGCCCAGTGACCAGCAACACTGTTCAAAGGCCATATTGTCTACTGGGTACTGCTGCTGGTGAAATTTCACCAACCCAAAATCCACTGCTGATTCCCAAACATTTTTCCTAGGCATTCTTTCAAAGTTCATAATGACTAAAGCCAGCAGCTCAGAGTTAGATCAGCACCTTTTTTATCTCCACATCAGCTATCTTATGCTCACAGTAAAACTATCCATTCCCAACCGAGTTGAAATGCGATGATCTTGTACACATTCCTGGCAGAAAGGCATTCATTCTACTTTCCACAGAAATGCATTAATTAGCATTCCTATAGAGTGTCCCATCACAGAAATAAAGGAATGATATATATAAAAGTGAGGAAAAGATTTAGCAATATTTTGAACCTCTTTGTACAGAGAACTGCCAAAAAGTAAAGACAATGGTACTGCAGCATATCAGCGGGGATATGTAGTATATTAGTCCTGTATTTTTTTTGTGATCTTTAGGGGAAGTATTTGGCATTTCTAAAAGTTAATTAATTCATTACAGAAAGGAAGTTTGGAATCAAAAGTTTAAGTGAGTCTACAACCAATCCCAGAAATTTGCATATACTAAAGGAAGAAGGAAGGTTATTTTGAAGTCGCAAAGAAAAATAGGTCAGCATTATTTCAAAAACCCTGAGGTCACATTGATTTTAGACAGCTCCACTTTGGGACATACTTGAAAAGGGCAAATAAATATTTAAGGAAAAATATTTCAGATGTACTCTACAGAGTGCTGCTACTTGAGCCAAATGAGGAAAAAAAAAATCAAGAAGGCAGCCACAGTCACTGGCATGTTCAGAGAGAGAGATGAATCACAGCAAACGCCCTGAAGATCAATGACTCTTAGCTGTGCCAGAATGAAGTTCAGGAAAACTCTTTGGGTACCTGAGCTTCCATCTTTTTCACTTTGAGACCATAGATTGCTAGTTCAAATGCTTTTATTGATCAAGCTATCAGGTAAGAAGCCAAGTCCCCAATCATTTAGTACTTCACAAGTCAAAAGCACTGTAATCAAGAGAATGTATATCTTTAAACATTGAGATTATCACAAAATAAACTAAGCTCATGGATGCTGTATTTTCAGTGTTACTGAGATGGTTAATGTACATAAACCAAATGGAAATGGAAAGAATATGCTGTACTTATCCAGTTCAATGAGCCAGTGATGACACTGATTTCACAATTCCTGCATGACATTCATCATGAATTACTATTAGTTCTCCTCAAACCTTGCCTTACCTTTGCATCATATAGCATCTAACTATTGGAAGATTTTGCAATAAATCTTAAAGAATGACAAAAGAACTGCACACACTAACTAGAAAATAAGCGTGTGACCATGGTAAAAAATACCAACTGTCTGCAAATTGCAAAAGGTATATGTTAGAGTATTTTACTGAACAATATCTCAATACACAGACTCACTTGCAATAGAGATTCAGATAGAGTGACCATTAAACAAGATTAAGCATATGCAAAATACTTAGCACAAAAAATATTTATTTCTGTNCTTACCCATATTGATTGAGCATATCCCAGGGAAGGCAGCCAGTCATTCCACAGGCCATATACAACAATAGCACTCAGAGAAAAATGTATATACATACATATGTATATACANAGAGTGCAGCTCTTGTGCATGTAAAAGGACAATAGGAACTGTGCAAGGTTAAATCACAAAACACACAGATGAAGTCTGCATGAGGTTGTTTTACAAACACAGTGATAATTACATATTCTGACAGGGTTTCTGTCCTTATCAAGATTTTGAAGTGGTTAACTTCACTTTAAAACCTTGCAGTTGTTCTCACCCTTCTGTTATCCTTAGGTTCATGCCTGGTGTGTACAGCCAATAAGCACACAGAGTTGGAATCCACACGAAAGTCTTTTAATTAATTAATTAATTAAGTAGTTCTTAATTAGTTAATTAATAGTAGTTAATTCTGCAGAATCAAGTGCTTGGCAATGTTTCACAAAGCAAGCACACCTCTCGCTTGAAGTGCCGTTATTTATACAGAGCCACCTTGTGAAACTATTTCCTTTGCTGCTTCTCATAGGTTGTCCTAGCTTGCATGGCTTATCTCCTATTGAGCATTTGTGTTACGGGGGGGGCGGGGACGGGACACGGATAACAACACATCAAATCCTACGTTTCAATACGTTTCCGTTTTGATGGATGTGTTTTTTAATATACTAATGACCCTTAGTGAGCAAAAGGTTACTATGAGTCACTCTGGAATCCTCCTCCTGTTTTCCTCATTCTAGCTTTCATCCTTTATCTCCTATATTTTTGCAAGCTCAAGGCTACCTTGTTTTCTTCAGCTCAGGGCTACAATTCCACCAGGGAGCTAATCAGCCTGGTTCTTCAGACCAGGCTAGAAATATTCCATAAAGTTGCCCTTCTTGTGATCTTTGGCAATAGACACAACACTGTGCATAGAGAGCTAACCAAGAAGGTCTTACCAGAAATCCTTTATTTATATTTTTGTGCTAATCCCATAAGAAGTTGCGCTTCCTCAATCAGATTTGTACTTCTCTACCCGACTTTTTAAAGCAAAATGCTTGTAACTAAAGACAAGCAGGCAT